>JAXIVJ010006005.1:52500-70031 GCA_036785665.1 Chirona hameri | reverse complement strand
CAGTGTCATCAGCATATAAATACGAGGTCATTTGATCACATATATGTGGAAAATCATTTATATATAATATAAATAGAAGCGGTCCTAAGATTGATCCCTGAGGGTCTCCGATTCCATTCGGAAGGAAATTTGATCTAGATTGATCTATTTGGACACATTGTGTGGGGTCAGTTAGATATGATTTCATCATATTGTATGCATCATGTGTTATTCCATAGCTCTGTATTTTTTTAGTAGGATATCTATGTTTACCGTATCAAACGCTTTACGTAAGTCTAGATATATTCCACATACAATACTACTTGATTCAAGTGCTAGTTATTTTATCTAGTTATTTTATCTTGGAGAAGGAGTATAGGCATATAAGTGGTCAGGCCTTTTCTAAACCCAAACTGGTTTTCACTAAGGATATTATGTAAAGCCAAATGGTCATTTAAACGGGTGTAAATTAGTTTTTCTAGAAGCTTAGAAATGACAGGAAGCAGGCTAGTCGGTCTTTAATTATTGAATTGTTGCTTATCACCTTCTTTATAAATCGGCTTCACAACAGCCTTCTTTAACAAATTTGGAAATGTGTTCTGTTTTAAACAAAGATTCATAAAATGAACAACCTTACCTATAATTGCCATGAACGTCGCTTTAAATATTCGTGTATTTATTTTATGATGACCACCACCTACTATCCGCATATCGTTCACAATTTTCTTAACCTCTTCTTCATCTGTATTTGTGAAGGTATCAAGGGTGTTTCCTACAAAGTTAGGAATGCAATTTAGCGGGCTACTATTTGTATGACCTGTGCTATTTTGTAATTATTTACTGATACTTGTAAAGAAGGCGTTGAAACTTTCAGCGATTTCTTCAGCACCTCGAACTAAACCATTATTCGTTTTGAATGCTTCTGGCATTTTTTCACTTTGGGGTGAGCCTTTAGAAAGTTCATTAAGAATTTTCCATGTTTTTTTGGGGTTGGCATTTTTAAGTTCATTGTGTATATACAATCTTGTAGATTCCCTAATAATTCTGACAAGAACATTACGGTACCTGCGATATTGTAGAATGTTGACACGAGTCACGCAGTTATTTTTCAAAATAAAAAAATCATTTTTCCTATTAATTGATGCAAGTATCCCAGGGGTAATCCAAGGTTTAATTGGCGTGTTTTTTCGGGAAGGTTCATAGGTAAGGCTATATCTATTCATTCCTGAAAAGTAGGCCTGGGTTATTCTCTCACATGCAACATTTGGGTCTGTTACATGATAAAAGTCATGTAGTTCAGCTTGAAGGTGTAATTGCAAATCATCTATTTTCTTGTAATTAAAGGATGTTATCTTAACTCCATGCCTAATCACCTTAGCCTTTTCTATATTGAATGATAAGTATATTGGGAAATGGTCAGATAGATCATCATACACTATCCCTGAACTGTCTGCATGTGTTATATTGTTGCAATATATATTATCTAACAGGGATAGTCTATTATCACTCTGCCTAGTAGGCAAAGGTATTAAAGGAAGAAATCCATATGATGAGAACATGTTAAAAAAGCATCAACATTAGCATCACCATCAATGTTGAACAAATCAAAGTTAAAATCGCCAGCAATGATAACAGAGGTTGCTGACTCAGAAACTGTGTCCAAGATATGTGACATGTGTTCGATAAACAAAGTTGGACAGGTGTTTGGGGTCTGTATATTTGCCCGATTATTACCTTTGAGCAAGGTAGATTGCATTGTACAAATACAGACTCTGTGCCAACCGGACTATTAAAAGGTAGGCGAGTACAGGATGTTACACAATCGTTACGTATGTATACAGCTACACCACCACCTGTTCGTTCCGTGCGATTTTCAAAAAATGCAGTATACCCTTCCATATTTCGAAATTTTTCAACGCCATCTTTCAACCATGTCTCAGAAATACATACAATGTCCCATTGTATACCAGAATGGTGCAAGAAGGTAACAACTGCTTCAAATTTATCACTATTTAATATAGATCTAACATTAAGATGCAAAATGGACAATTTTCCTGTGTCAGGCTTACAAGGGGAAGTTCCTGTGGTTGTGAGAGTGTAATATTTACATTCCATCCTTAGGCTCTCAAATTTCTGATGCACATGTAAATCAAAATCTGTGTCTACATCACGAAATAGATGAAATATCTTATCATATAAACGGTACAGTTCATTACGACTAAGTGTGTTCAATGGCATGCAAAATAAGTTATACAAAGAAGGTGTAAATGAAAGGAAGAAAAGTTGGACTAACTCAAAGCTGAGTTGGTGTTTGGAATGAGTTTATAATCTCACTTTAATCACTGCTGTAGTGCACCCAAGGAATGCACACAGCATAACACACACATACATAACAATACATCAGTTACACATAGGGTCACTGCTGCGTCCTCTTTAGGACATAGGCTCATGTCTTGTCGGCTACTATCCTAGCTTGTGATGGGTGGGTCACATACCTGAGGGTAAGTAATATGACTATCCTATCGTATTATGCATTATTTATGTATTATGTATGTACCATATTGTGTGCATTATGTATTATGCATCATGCATTATGCATTATGCATTATGCATTATGCATTATGCATTATGCATTATGCATTATGCATTATGCATTATGCATTATGCATTATGCATTATACATTATGCATTATGCATTATGCATTATGCATTATGCATTGTGCATTATATATTTTGTATTATATGTCCCTGAAGTATCACATACCCGTTATATGTATTATGTGTATTATATGAGATAGGATCAATGTTATATGTAATAATATGCAAGGTATTGCTATGCATCCTGTATACTATCAGTTATGTATACTATGGATATATTATATGTATTACGCATTATGTATTATGCATTATGTATTATCTATTTGTATTGTATGCACCACAAATATCCCATACCCATTCTATGTATTATGTGTATTCTATGGGATAGGATCAATGCTATATGTAATAATATGCAAAGTATTACTATGCATCCTGTGCACTACCAGTTATGTATACTATGGATATGTATTGTGCTGCAAAATTTACATCAGTTATGCATATGTATGCACACCACGCGCACCACTCATGCGCAATACTATGTAATACTATGTAATAACATATACTAGTAAACATTCACAGTACTAACCACCAATATTATGTGTAATATTTGCTTAAGTTATCATATCAGTAGGATTATTTAACTGATAAGTATGAGAAGACAAGTGCATGCGTAGGTCCGGGCTGGCTGAGTGGAAGATGGAAAGAAACAAAAAGAAAGAAGAGGGAAGAAGAAAAAAATAAGAGAAAAAGAGAAGAAAAAATGAGAATGTGGTTATATAAACACAATGCTGGAAGAGCCTATCTACTTTTTGTATTTTGTATTTTTTTTTTTTTATATTTTTCTCCTCAATACAGGTATACACTAGTCATGAACTTGAAGCTGATGAACACTAGTCATGCTCTTGAAGAGCCTATCTGCTTTTTGTATTTTCTATTTTGTGTTTTTTTTTAATATTTTCAATACAAGATACATACTACATTAGACATGTCAATTTTGATATACAAGGCATAACAAGTATGAATACTGTAAATGGTTTCTGATAGGTAAGAAATCACCTGCTTTCAACATGTGTTACCATATTAGAACGCTTGTACTAAGCATCAAGCATGTAGGAAGCCCAATGTTCAATTGCAATGCTATTGCATTAGTCCTCCATCTATCACCTGATAGGAAGGTTATGAGATATGACCATCCACACAGCATGCCACATTAAGATAGCCTTTCTGCCAGGCTAGGTGCACTTGGCATTCACGCATACAGCATTCAGGTTAAAACAGATAAAATGGCCTTTCTGCCAGGCCAAGTGCATTTCGCACTCATTCACAACATCATACAATGGTTAAAAGTGTATAAAATAGCCTTTGTGCCAGACTAGGTACCAGCGGTACTCATTTATTCTTTCCAGACATGGAAACCATGTTAAAATAGCCTTTCTGCCAGGCTAGGTGCCAGAGGTACTCATTCATCATATACAATATACATTATACCACCATGTCAAAATAGCCCTGTCCAGCTATGTGCATGAAGCACTCATATACACTGTCATGCCTTGCACATATTGTCTTTTGACAAAGAACATTCATCCATTTATACAATACCATTGCAAGCTTGTGTCAGAACAATGTCTGGCAGTCACTCTAGAACAATGCATCACCCACGCAAGACACTCAGAACAGCAATCCAGACAGGCACACATGATTGAAATTGTAGCATGATTGCAAAAGCCTATTAATTGTTATTATCCTTGAATGCATAACAAACAATATGCTGATATTAAGATGCACTTAATCTGAAAGGATAAACCTATTTTATAGTGAGGTACCTACTGTCATATGCAAATCATAATCACGGTAAAGAATTTATTGTAAGACATATACTGCAAAAGCTATTACATCATTCCACAAGGAATAAACATGGTTTTACATGTTTGGGGAAGCAATATACAGGATATTGGTCACAAACAAATAGTGAAATAATGGATTATGACAAGAGAAAAAACAAACTCAAGTACATTATAAAGTGTAACAATAATTAAATAAAGCTGATGATGCACCTATACATTGGACACAGACAAATAGTGAGATCCAGGATTATGACATGAAAATAATTGAAATAAATTGTAAAGTAAAAAAGAAAACAATGAATATAATTTAAGTACAGTACAAAGAAGAATATAACACCTGTGTGTAAGTGACTCAGCCAGCCCAAAACTCAAACATACAGAGTCAAAGCACAAAAATCATGACAAGTTTACTTTGTGGCCTGTCGTCTGCCAGTTTGCCTCCTACTCGATCCCACCACCAGCTCAGACAGATCAGCAGTACGACTTGCCACACGACCCTGCGGAATGTTTGCTAAGGTTTGTGATCTGTGTAGGTTGTCTGAGGTGGGGTGAGCTACTTTGTTGGGGGCTGTCTGCACTGTTTTGAGAACATCATCCTCAGAGAGACAAGGCTAAATTAGAGCATACTTCTTATCACGTGAGTTTCTGGCATAGATCATTCCGTTTTTGGTGTGATAGTTCACTATCTGTTCATTTTCACGCAGCTGACCAAGAACTTTCACCATGTTGGCCCTTTTCTCAGTTAGGTTTTCATGTATGATGACTTTGGTGCTGTCACCCTGCGCCTGATCAAATCTAGCCTGGTATACTGCTTCCCTGTCCTCCATGTCCTGAAATTTGACCAGAACCCTCTTTTTGTTTTTCAGCCTGTGACATGCCACTATCGTCCCCTGCATGTTGACCTTCAGTTTGTCCTTGATGATTTCAGCCGGAATGGCTCTTGTTTCGGTAGATGTCTCAAAATGGTCAGAGGGGGGAAGAGGGAACCCATTTCCACCCAGAATCAGGGAGGTTTTTCTGTTGTACTGCTCATTCTTTTCTGTTGCTCTTTCCATGTTTGTGACCCTTACCTTCAGGCTGGAGTTTTCCTCTTTCAGTTCAGCCAACTCAGAAACTATAGCAGCATTAGCCTGCTCAAACTCTGCCCTAAGGTTATCAGTTGCCTGTTGTACAGCCTTGCTAATAACAACCTCAATATCCTCCATACTAACACCCATCCCGAACACCAACAAAATAAATCAGACTAGACTAACAGCAATTTAAACCACCTCAGCCTGAGGCAGCAAATGGCTGCCAACAGGTGCAAAAGATATCTTACCTACAGTAAATAAATAAGAAGACAACTAAGAGAAAAAACTACTCAAGAAATTGCAACGAAAAAAGACTAAGATGAATTGATATAAGTACTAAACCCCGAAAAGCAAACGATATCCTGCGTCACTTTCACCACCGATGCGCCGCGTCCACCCTCGACAACGCCCTGATTCTTGTGATGTATATATATATATATATATATATATATATATATATATATGCTCAGCACTCTTCGATATACACCGTAACAGCGCTGCAACAACAACCTTCTAAGCACTCTGCTCGGTGGCGCACCCAGGGCCTTGCCCGGCGCGGTGTGTTCCCATCCACCTCAACACGTCGCCGCCGCTGCAGCGCATCTACTGACTTAGCCGCAGTAATTCTACTGAGACAAACCTGACTTGTCAAGTAAGTATCAAGTAAGCCTGAGGCCACCGCCGCTGTTGTCCCTGCAAGTCAGCATGCACCGTGATCTGGCCCGGTACCTGGTGCTGCTGGCGATCTGCCGGCTGCTGCTGGCCGCTGCCTGCCCTGCGCCCTACCCGTGGCACCAAGACGACCCCAGCGCCGCGGCCCGGGCCCTCGCTGTGCAACTCAGCCAGCCGCTGCCACCGTCGCTGACCATGTTGCGCGACATATTGCCTCGACCCGTCCGGTGCGTCCGCGGCCCAGCAGGCGATTCCAGCCGGCGACCCTGGAAACCCCACCTGGCCTCGCCCCTGCCGCCACTGCTGACGTCACCGTGATCTCCCCTCCGAGCCTCCGTGACAGGTCACCTGATGCGCCGCCCGCCCTCACCACTCGCCCGAGGCACAAGCGCGCTCACCGCGGCCGGCGCTCCCAGCACCGGCAGCGGGGCTCGCGCGGTTGGAAACTGTGGTGCACCCGCGGTGACTCGGGTAACATCAAAATATGCACGCTGAAAATATAATCCGTGCGTCCAAAGCTACTGGAACTGAACCTGGAACTCGACCGGTTCAAGTATGACATTGTGGTGCTATGTGAGACATGGCTCCGCGCGAACACCCCGAACCGCTTACTCGTCTTTCCCGGCTACGACATATCGCGTGCTGACCGGAAGTTCGCGCCGAAGGGTCATGGCGGCGTTGCAGTCTTGTGCCGTTCCGGTATCACGACTAAGAAGATTAGCGTGCCAGTATCGACCAACGCGACGTGCAAGCTTGAATCTCTCTGGAACGTGTTTAAGTGGGGACGCCATACCGTTGTTGTGGGGGCCGTGTACCGCATACCTCGCCATACAACGGCTCCTCTAGATGCCGATTTCGACTGCCTGGACATGCAGTATCAACATATTCTAGTCAATCATCCCGGCTGTGCTGTCATCATCACCGGCGATCTTAACTGTAATATACTTGCTGACTCATCTCATCTGCCTTTTAGGAAACACGCTGATTGTATGTCATCGTGCTTCCTGACACAGGTCATCTCCGAGCCTGCTGACACGTCCGGTAGCCTTTTAGATGTGTTTATCGTCAATCGATGCATTCTTAAGTGTGTCGGTACCCGTTTCTGTCATGTTAGCCCACATAGGTTCATTAGGATGGTTTGTAACGTGCCCCGCCCGCGCCCGACCCCGATGATCGTGCGAGCTAGGATTTTACATACGCAATGTCAACCTGAATGTTTTCCATCATGACCTGCAGTCGTGCGATTGGAGTGGCGTGTTTACAGCCGACAGCGTCACCGACATGTGGGACGTATTCTCCGCAAACCTAGGTGCTGTCCTCGACCGCCACGCCCCCTACAAGGACGTCAAAATACGGAACCCCGCTGCGCCACCTGTAACCGATAGGACCCGTATCCTGATGGCTAAGAGAGCACAGATTCTGCGAACTGACTGACACGGATCCGATACTTACAGAGAGGCCAACAGGGCAGTCAAGTCCGCCATCCGAGCGGAAAGGATAGCAGACACTGCCGCTCGGATTCAGTCTGACGGGCCCGGTCGGTGTGGCGTAACATTCGCCACACGGTCAGCGGGAAGAGGGCCGGCCGGCCCGAGCGTGTTCCCAGCTGTCAGCGCCGAGACCCTGAACGAGTTGTTTGTTAAAGGGATTATACGGATTTTTCCCAGAATAATTGAGTTACATAGTAAAACGTACTTATAAAGGTGGTAGAAGTCCCACGGTAGCCACATTTTTTCTGGAAATGACCTCTTCTGCACGTAAGGACATTCTAAAGTGCGGGGTGATGCCACCGCGTATTTTCTGCAGGACCGGCTGAGGCAGAGCCAGTCATCTCTTTTATGCTAATAAAAACACCTCACGTATGACATATTTCCGATAAAATAAGCAATATTTGAAAGAAAATAAACTTGTTTTGTTCCAACGACAGCAGCAGTTACCTAGTTTTCCCATAAAATTATATATTTGTCATGAATTTTCATGCCAAAAAATGAATACGCCACCACATATTCTTAACGCTAAAGGCTGAAACACGGTCTTCGCGCAACTGCGCGAAGTGGATGCGGGTGCCTATTCAAATGCATTGAACGGAGGTTGCAACAACTGCACGATGCGCACGTTGCGGGAAGAAAAAATCGACTGCGGAAATTTACCCATGTCTTTGAATAGGCGCCCGCAGGCACCCGCATCCACTTCGCGCAGCTGCGCAAAGACTGTGTTTCAGCCTTAAAGGCCAGAGAAAAGAAAACCACAAAAACACAAAACCTCAACGAACAGTGTGTAGTAATTCAAAGTCCCGTCAGTTTTGAATTGCATAATAATTTTGTGATCCAGTGTGGGACTTGCAGATAATTCAAAACTCTAAAATTGATCTTGAGATGAAAGTGGTGGACAGTAAAAAAAAAGTGGTGGACAGTTAGGATAGTAAAAAGACAGTAAAAGTGACAGACAGACCGAAAGATCAAGTACTCGTTATCTGATACTAGTCTCGAAAAACGCCCAGTTTTTAACGCTGATAATTTCTGAAATAATAGACTAAATGAGCATTGAGGTCCCTGTTATATGTCTTAAACATGTTCTAAAAACATTGGGAGTGACAATCATATCTTGAATGATAAAAATAAAATAAGCAACCTGTTTAAATTACAGAGTATCCTCGGTTTTCTTACTATCCAAGCCAAGATATCTATAATTAACATCCAAGCCAGTCACACGCACAGAGCCACTCTTATACGGCCTTGGCACATATTTATACAGCCTTGGGGCTTGGGCATTGGGCACAGAGAAACAAAGCTACTTCACTGCCAAGGTTAAGGCCGTACAACTGTTGTGGTCAACCCTGGTACAACTTCACTGCTGCGCGTAATGGCGGCTGAAGTATTTGACAATTGTGAATCGTTGAGCTCAAAACGGCGCACACAATTAATCCCGTGACCGAAATTACTAACTTTATCACCATAAATAACTTAAAATCACCAAAATGAAAATGTCAACATATTGAGGATTCGGCAGATGGACTTCTTTAAAAAATATTTAAACTTGAACTGGCCCCAAAGGTTAGTATTTGATACTACAACGTATTTTCTAATACGAACATGAACAATTGTCTTCACGCAATTCTGAGGCGTCGCGATTCTAAGGTGTGAAGTTGTGAATATCTGTCAAAGTGACACATTCGGGAATATCGATCTGCTGCTTAATTGACACACGTGATTCTTTTACGGCCCAGTCCTGGCGAATTCGTCGCAAATGTGACTCATCAAAACACATTGTTTGGAAATTGGTTTTGAAGGTGTTGTTGGGGAGGGTATCATGTGGAATTATGCAAGGCCATATATAAATTATGGAGCTATTGTGATAAGAAGTTGAAGTGGAACTAGACCGGTTTGCATTCTGTGATAGGTCTTGGTCACTTAAGATTTCTTTGCAAAATGTTTTTTGTTTGTGTTTGCAGTCTTTCCACCTTTATAATTGTAATTGCATAAAATACAATATTTGTTCACTACCAAAACTACAAATGATATGACTTGAATATGTCCTTTCTCATGTGGAACTAAATAGTAAATATGTATCAATAAATATTCTCAGTAATATGTATTTTCAATAGTATTAACAATAATTATTATCGTATACGTAGGTGGTTTTGCTCCATAGGTACTTATTTGTTATATGCAATAATTTGAGGTGACCTGGGGCAATGGGATGACTAAATATAAAATGGTACGCCACCCCACCTAGTTACTAGTGATGACAGCACATGGAATATGATTTGGGGTAGTTGTTTCTGTTTGACTGCAATCGACTCTCGCACTGCTGCAGTGACTGAGCTGATGAATTGATCATGAATTGACCCTGTAGTTTGATTTATTAAGTTTCACTGGTGTGCCCACTCCTTACTAGGTTGTACTAGTTATCAGTATTATTTTTTAAGCTGTGACATTGTTATTTGTTATGATGGTGTTTTACTGTTGTATATTTTGTTTTCTCAATTTATCATGATCTTTAAGCATGTATGTATGTTCTGACTTCTGCCAATATTTAATTCTATTTAATTAGTTTTTTTTTGTAAATTGATAACTTGTGCTGAGCCAGGCATGAGACTGGCAAGCCTAAGTTCAGACACAGCTTCAGACACGTCGGGCCTGAATTTGGGCCCAGCACCGACTCCGTGGTCCTGAAATTTGCGTCTCTAGTAGGAAATGGCACCCAAATTTGAATTATTTTCCACTCTCACTCGCCATTTTAGGTGTGCATTTTCCACTCCCCAATTATGAATTGTGATATTGATTCTGACATCAATATTGAGTAAAAGTAGGTACATGATTTCAACGAAAACTACTGTTTTCATATTCAAAACAAATCAATATTGTACCATTTTCTACATAATTTTATATTCTTGTGGTCTTTTTTGGCTCGAATTTTCCACTCTGACACCCAAGCAAAAATGGAATTTTGAGACACTGTCTGACTCTACCTCTGACATGACATCTGACCTGACCTCACTCTGTGTGTGACCTGCAAGGGGACGCTGTTTGACATCTAACCTGACATCTGTCTGTGTGTGACCTGGTAGAAGACGCACGCGGCTGCTGTCTGACCGCTGGTCCGACCTCTGACATGACATCTGACCCGACATCTGACCTGACCTCACTCTGTGTAACATGCAGGGAGACGCGGTTACTATCTGGCATCTGACCTGACCTCTGTCTGTGAGTGGCTTACAGGGAGACACGGCTGCTGTCTGACCTCCGACGTGCCTGGAATATGTGCAGGGGCGTCGCCACCGGGGGGGGGGGGGGGGGGAGGGGGCAGGCAAATACCTGGCTTCTCCCCGTTTCAAAACTGTGTGACGGCGCTCTTGCCTCAGTGTGTGCCCTGCTTGGAGACACGGCCGCTGCCTGACCTCCGACTTGGATTCTGACCCAACCTCTGGCTTGGCTTCCGACCCGACCTCTGGCTTGACCTCGGGAGCAAGACCTCTGACATGGAATCTGACCCGACCACTTACATGACATCTGACCTGACCTCACTCTGTGCGTGACATGCAGGGGGACGCTGTTTGCCATCTGACCTCTGACCTGACCTCTGTATGTGAGTGGCTTGCAGGGAGACACGACTGCTAGTGCTGTCTGACCTCTGATCTGACCTCTGCCATGGCATCTGACCTGACCTCTGACCTGACCTCCCTCTGTGCGTGGCATGCAGGGAGACGCGGTTACTATCTAGCATCTGACCTGACCTATATCCCAACCTCTGACCTGACCTCACTCTGTGCGTGGCATGCAGGGAGACGCGGTTACTATCTAGCATCTGACCTGACCTCTGTCCCAACCTCTGACCTGATCTCACTCTGTGCGTGACATGCTGGGAGACGCGGTTACTATCTGGCATCTGACCTCACCTCTGTCTGTGAGTGGCTTGCAGGGAGACATGGCTGCTGTCTGACCTCTGATCTGTTCTCTGCCATGACATCTGACCCGACCTCTGACATGACATCTGACCTGACCTCACTCTGTGCGACATGCTGGGAGACGCGGCTACTACTGGCATCTGACCTGACCTGTCTGTGAGTGGCTTGCAGGGAGACACGGCTGCTGTCTGACCTCTGGCGTGCCTGTAATCTGTGTGTGTGTGGGGGGGGGGGGGGGGCGGTGGCCTGATTTAGCATGATTTTAACCGTGGAGATTTATGATGTAGTTACTATGTTGACATGTAAGTCATTCCGAATGCGATTGGAATTTCGGTACACAATTGTCCTTTCATAGTATGATGCAGATCAATCTGTTTCTACATATATTTCACTGTTTTGTCTTTATGTTACGTCTGCCTATGTTATGGCGCGGTACTTTATACATCGTTTCCGGGCATTACCTATTCCGAGCATGACCAATGCCAACCTATGATGATGGAAAATACCGCAATGTCTTCCAGAATACAAATACATGTATTTGTTAAAAAAACACTGCTTATAAAAACGATAAATTATGCATGTCAATGACTGCGAAATGTACAAGACGAACTACCAAATACCTGCTTCTGAACGAATAGAAACTAACAATGTCACGCATCTGAGTCGAATTGCTGGAGAACCATCGTGGTTCAAAGACCGCTGTTATACCCAAGTGGTAGTCTTATTACATGGCAGCGGACACTACGGCCGCAGTCGAGCACGGCCGCGGACAGACGAGCAGGTACATGCTATGGCGCGGTACATATCTTGATGAAAAATCCTCCGCTCAATCGCAGAAGCACTGTGTCGCCGCGTGGCGAAGCCTCCTATCTCTGTACGGTCAGGTCGGCACTAAGCACTTAATCGTGACGGCGGACAACACGGCCGGAGGTTCTGTTAGAACTAGCGTCTGTGTCCCTCCAGTCGCTGGCCGCAGCCGACTGAGCTGAGTTGCACTTCCTCCCTCCACGCTACCACACCATCATACGAAGTATCCAACACCGCTCAAGACAGCAGACACCGCGGCGTCCGACGCGTGCGGTCAGCAGTGGTGCCGTGCGGAGGCAACGGTGGCGGCGGGGTCACCCGCCTCCCAGCGCGGCCAGGCCCGGTCCAGCACGTTCAGGATGTCTCCGCCGCCGTGCCTGTCCGGCCAGCGTCCTGGCGACACTGCTGCCGCCAACCAGCCTACGTCCGCCCCCGGCAACGGGGGCTCTGCTGGCACACACCTGCAGTACAAAGCCCTCTCCCCCGTGTCTCCTCCGTCGCGTTGCGACTCTGACTTTGCCGCACCGCTGTCCCCACGTCCGCCACCACTAACTCCAACGCCACCGTTACAGTCACCACCGCGTAGCCTCTTTAGAAGCGGTCAGTCGCCACGGGGGGGGGGGGGGAGCGGCGGCTGGCGGTGGTAGAGTACCACCAATTCGGCGCGCTCCTCGTCACACCAGCGCGCCACCGGCGTCAGTTGCTCCAATTGCGTCTCAACTCAGTCCGTCATGGGCGCGAACAGCACTGCCTCAGTCGAGCAGGGCCACGGAGCACTCATATGTAACAAAAGAAAGCACATTAAGTCAATATCGAACAATAGGTTGCTACGGACTCGTGACGGCAGAAACCAATGTACAATGCACAAAGGATTTACGAGCGAGCGCTTCGCGCTCGCTCGTCCTTCCGCGGTATATGGGAAACATCTGAATATCAGCGGCCCGGCCCAACCCGGCCCGTGGCGACGCTTTTGAGAAGCTAATATCTCTGCAACCGCACGTCCGATTGACACACGGGCTTCTTTGCTGAGCAGCCGCATCCAACCTACCCTGTTTGAGATCAGCATTGGCTCATGTAGGTCACTACCACTGCGCGTGCCGTGCAAGGGGTGTTGGAAAGGTGTTTTATCGCAAAAACTCCGCAACCGCTGGGCAGATTGTGTGCAAATTTGGTCTGCAATTAGGGACCTATCCACCGCCACTTTCCCACAAGTCAGGGGTGGGGTGCCTCTGCACGTGCACACCCCTATTATATATCTCAGGAACGGCTGAGCCTATTGTGTTCAAATTTAGTGTGTGGTTTGGAACCTCTCAGCCGCCAATTTCCCACAAGTCGGGTGGGGTGCCTCTGCACGTGCTCACGTGCACACCCCTATTCTCTATCTCAGGAACGGCTGAGCCGATTGTGTTCCAATTTTGTGTGTGGTTAGGGACCTCTCAGCCGCCGCCTTCCCACAAGTCAGGGGTGGGGTGCCTCTGCACGGGCGTTCATTCCCTTTCACTGCACTTTCATTCTCTGTGCGATGCATCCAACTGTGGATTATGGGGTGACACTTCAGTAATGTACCTCCCCAGTTTATCGTGGTCTTGAGGTCCCCAATAGCAGAAGAAAGTATTATTACGACATATAGAAAAGTGTTACAGTAATACCAAAGCTATGATATCACAAATATTAACAATCGAACCTGAACTAACCTTTACAGTAATAACGGTCGCAGGGGGACACGACCCATGTTTAGAACGCTCTTCTCGCTGCGCTGCGGCACTCCGGGGGGAGGGGGGGGGGCTGTCAACCACACAGACCATCTCGTAGACAAAATCTATGTCTATAAGATGGTCTGGAGGTGGCGCTAGCCCCCCTTTAGGGTCGCAGTGAAGCGAGAAAATGCAAGCAGATCGTTACAAATGTGTCCCCTGTGACCGTAATCAGCTGCGTATTAGCCTGTTCAGGGGCATTCCACGACAAATCGACCACAAATAACTAAATATTACTCCCTCATATTTGTGAAAATTCTGAAAATGGGTTCAAACGATAGTCTTGGTCACTAAAGCCAACTGTGACAATCTCAAAATGTTCAGGTCAACGGTCACCGAGTTATAGTCTGACATTTTTGAGAGGTCATAGTGTAATGCCATCTTCGATCGCCTGTAGTTTGTCAACGAACAGCACGAACGTAATATAATTGCATATGGTTGAGCTTGCACTGATGCGAGACAACTTTTGGCAATGTCGGATTTGTCGATTTTTGTTTTTTGACCCAGTGACCTCAAGGCCTAATTTTCCATGAAATATCTTGACCTGTGGCAACTCAAAATTTGCCTTTTTATTAAGCCTAATCAGTCTATATGAATATTCTTCTTTGTTAATCTAACACAATGCGTGTTGCCTATACAGAGTACTTTTAAGCTGCGTAAAAACTTCGGTAGGCAGCGCTGCGAACACATATGTGTATCTTTGGACTGGGTAGAGATATCGAGATGCAGTAAACGACAGTGGATAGGTCTAAATATTTTGAGAGGAAAATGTAATCATACTTTTGTGATCTGAGAACAAGGTCAAGGTCGTATTTAAGGTCAGATATTGCAGGTAGCGCTTTGAACACATTTCTGTGTATCTATGGACTGGGTAGAGATATCGAGATGAGGTAAACGACAGTCTTAGTATTCTGAGACGAAAATGTAAAAAAATACTTCGATGATCTGAGGTCAAGGTCAAGGTCATATTTAAGGTCGTATTTTCAATATTTGATAAGTCAAAATAGTTGTTACATGAATGCATATTTGATAACATCTACGGGGAAATGCATATGTGAATGCAAACATTTACATCCAAATATAGCCTAAAATGGAAAATGGTGTTCATAGCAGAGTTGACTTTCAAAATAATATGGTGGCTGAACAGGAAAAAATAGCTCAATGTACCTGGTACATTGTACCATCCAAATTCACAGCAACCGTGTTTCTTCTCAGATTTAACCCACTTCCTGCTCCAGATTGGGGACCTGAAGCTCCCTCAATTAAATATAAACCTACAATCCTGGTTCATATGGAGTCATTTTCAACCCAAAATGACTAATTCTAGGACACTGACCAAAAGTATAGGGAACTCCAAGGATAGATCAATAACAGGCTTTTGGAGGAGTAAAATTTAAAAGTTGTTACTGATTTTCATTAACATGATGTTGCATCCTCTTGCCCTGTATAGCATTGTTAAATAAATGAGTTCAGGTAAAAGTTGCTTTGATTGTCTTCAAAATGCAAAAATGAGCCAATTTCCACACCTTTTTCCTTCCGAGAGGCCAACACCAAGATGGCTCATGCTGGATCCACCAGTGTGTGTGTGGGGGGGGGGGGGGAGGGGCACCACCTACTATGTTGTGCAATGCCTTTCAATATGGAATATTCACAAAACAGTTATAATATTAAAAAAAAGTAAGCCAACTTAGAACACTATATTTTAAACCAATATTTGTGATTACATAAATGTCAAAGTGAACTCCTAAATCTTATATCGCATATGTCACTGGTCAGTGGTGTACCCGGTGGCTGGACATTATAGACCCCTTAGCCAACAACATTTCCCCTTTGAGCTTTCAAAAACCCATTAGCCTACAGACAGGAGTTTATATGTCCCTGGGCTGGCTGCAGACCCTTCATTAGCTCAAAATGCCAGGCAAACTACCACCTCTCCGTTGAACACGCTGTGACATTGTTGAGAAATGTCCATCTGGTAAAAGCAAAGAAACTATCTCAGGAGTTTAGTGACAAATCCAAACTGACCCAGCAAGCTTGGCTTGTCAACTGATGCTAGTGGAACAGCAGACTTATTAATGGCACATCTAGTGGACAAAATACAGGTGAGACAAAAATTATCTAGAGAAAATAAAAAGATCACAGCAGGTAATCCCGCTCCACAGGAGAAAATCCAGCATCAAGTTGTATGTCTGGCCTAAGGCTCCGACCTGGTGAAGTTGCACATTAGCATAAGAACATACTTTGACAATAAAATGATAGGACATAAAATAGGAACACATTACTTGTGAACTGCCCACTACGTGTACATGCTGTACATGTTTACAACATAGCAGTTGTTATGATGCTGGGGAAGTCCAATTGTTTGTGAAAACAAGGGTAGAGAAATAAGTATTAGTTCAGTAATAGGTAATATTTTACTAATTCACCTACCCAGTTAGGCCTGCTGACATTGGTTGATGGGTTCTGCAGCACAGCGAGCGAATGGAAGCAGAGCGTTCCAAACGTGGGTCCCTGCGACCATTATTGCACATTGGTTGGTAGGTTCTGCAGCAGAGCGTTCTAAACGTGAGTCCCTGCAACCTTTATTGCTGTAAAGGTTAGGTCAGGTTCGATTATGTATCATTTTTGGTGACGTCATAGCTTTGGTATTACTGGTACACTTTTCTGTCTGTCGTAATAATACTTTTTCTTCTATTAGGGACCTCAAGAACACCATTAACTGGGTAGGTGAATTACTAAAATATTACCCAGATGCATGGGTGAAGCTTTCCCAAAAAATATTTGTGGGCCAAAGGCTATGTCAGTCGGGGAAGGTTTGGTCATCCGTTCGCATTTTTAGCAACTGCTATTTTTAGCAGGCTCCTGCTAAAAGTGGGAACAAAACTTGCTATTTTTGGGATCGCTATTGAGGGTATATAAAGAGCTAATTTTGATGTCAATTATCATATTATAAACAGCAGAGTTGTATTGCAGATGAAAGCAAAATGAATCAGAGAAGGCGACTATGCACTCTAAGCAGACATACCATCCCTAGTTTGTGGTCGATGTCCTTATAGAAATCACCCATGAAATCTGCCATGCTGCGCACAGACGTCGCTAAAAATGGTAATGCAACTGCTAAAAATGGGAATGCAACTGCTAAAAATGGGAACGCAACTAGCTATTTGGGAACGCTAAATCATGTAGGTATATTAAAACTGCCCTTTCTGCTTTTTACTAAGCTATAAATGAAATATCACCATCGTAAGGCACATATACCAATAAACAGGGGCGTCGCCACAGGGGGGACGGGGGGGACACCGTCCCCCCAGCCGTTAGGCTGGGGGGGGGGGATTATCCCCTCCAGTTTTGGACAGTCTCCCCAGGCATTTATCTGCACTTCACTCGGAAACAATGCATT
>JAXIVJ010006005.1:2500-47500 GCA_036785665.1 Chirona hameri | reverse complement strand
CATTTCACTACATATAGCCAACAAAGTCGAAAAAATACCCCCATATGAGGCGATAATGTGTGGTAGTCAAAACTGGTGCACATGCAAGGCATATTATAACAGGCGTAACAAGCGAATCATAGCTATTACCAACAAATTATGTGAATCAGCAATAGAAGGGAGCACAAACCTATAATTTACAACCACACTTATCCATATTTTAACACATTTACTCGCTATTACCTACTTATCGATTAGTCCCAAGTGCGCACACCACAACACAATGTCTCGCAAGTCCTTGCAATGAACCAGCCAACTTTGTTAAAAACAATACTTTCACACTAAAACTGCTGTCAGTGGGCCAAAAAATAGTTTTAAGCCTTAAAATTGTGATATTAAGTTCTGAAATTTAATATAAATACAAATATTTTATGCTTTTTAAAGGGTATCATGCAGGGATTCGTTTCAGATTCAGATTCGTGTAATTAGTAATAAATCAACCTCAGTGGCTTTTCATTATTACACGTCATGATACATAAGGGTTGAGATGGGCTCACAAATACATGCACTCAAATACACATTTACAGTTCACACATCAGATCGCAACACACGCACAATACCACCAGAACTCATGACCATCCAAGTTACGTATGCAAACCGCGCTGTGCCATGTGTTGCTTCAGTTGTCGTCTGAAAGCCGTAGGCGTATTGTGTGGTGCAAATGACAGTTGGTTGTAGGAGAGCACCGCACTGTAGCTGAGTGTTTTGCGACCGGTTTCAGTTCTTATTTGTGGCAAGGTGATTGAAGTTGAGTTCCTGGTTCCGTGGGTGTGACGTTGATCGCCGGTTTCTCCTATGGTGTCAGAGAGTGCTCTAGGTAGTCCAGTAGCAATCACATTATGGACCGTACATAACCTGTGATAGTACATCAACTCACCGGCGCTCATCCATCGCAAATATCGGAATACATCAGACACGTGATCGTACCGACGCCGTCCGGTGACCACCCGAGCACAGAAGTTCAGGATCTTCTGCACCCTGCGCATTTGAAGCTCGCCACACGTACCGTAGACAGATATTCCGTACCTCACAATTGATATCACGAGGCCCTGGACGATCGGTATCATGGCAGATCTAGGGATAACATGTCTAGCGTGGTTGAGGGCCATCAACACACCCGTACACTTCCTAGTCATGTTGTCAATATGCGACTGGTAGTTTAGATGACGATCCATGGTTATACCGAGGTTTTTGATGACACGACTGTCCTGCACAGATGAGCCACAAAAGCTAATCACAACAGGTGGCATATTCCTGAGCATAGCAGGGGTACCTAACACAACCATTTGAGTTTTGGCAGCATTAACTTTCATGCCATTTGCACAAAACCACTGATACAGCCATGACAACGCGTCTTCCATAGTCCTGACCAGTAACTTAATATCACTTTTCTTCCCGCTAATCAAGAGCTGGGTGTCATCGGCGAATTGTACAACCGTCACACTATCGGGTACATAGAGGCTCAGCTCATTCGCATACAGCATAAACAGTATACAGCTCAGAGAACTCCCCTGAAACACACCGATATTGTTAGGCTTGGTCTGACAATATCGGGCGCAGGGGCGCAGGAACTATGCTCAAGTTGGGGGGGGGGGGGCGGATGCATTCTGAAGTTGATTCTTTCCATGCAACGCCCATAGGCGTAATGTTATGATCCAAAATTTTAGCTACAGGTCCGCCCCTGTACAGGTGAGGTGAGCTACAGGTCCGGCCCCTGTAGCTAAGTTGGGAGAGCGCCGGGCTTCTAACCTCACCCAGTAGTGGCAGCCCGGGTTCGAGTCGCTTCGGCGCTCGCTATTTGCTCCTGACTGGGATGGCCTGTGGCCGGTGGCAGCGGTCACACTCAAGGTATGGTGACGTCAAAGGGCGGGGCGGACCGTGTCCAGGTATGTCGGGCAAGTAAAACTTTCGCTTCTAAATTCTGCCGGACGCCAGGAATTGCTTGATCGGGTGGTGGGGTCAGGGCCTGCGCAACAAGCTATGCTTGTTGCTGGAAAATGAGCTATTTTAATATTTATATAATTCAAAATATAGCCAAATTTGGAAAGACAAAATCCAAATTTGTTGGGGCCAAATGTAAAGTTGGTGAGTTCATGGCCCAAAGAATATAGGAAACTGAAAACTCTGTCCCTGAAATGATCCAAGCTTCATCAAAATCTCACATTTAGGCGCACCTGTCGCACGCAAGGCCGTATGAGAGGTAGAGTCATCCGGGGATTTTAGCGCCCCAATCGCATAACTTTAGCGTGACGTCACTGGTGCTCTGGTCCGACTCGGCTGTCCCCGCACGCGGCTCGGTGCGGTGCGAATATTTCGAACGGGATACGGATAGTTGCGCCTAAGGTACGATCCCATTTAAGATTACGTTTACCGCGGATAATTATCCCTCCCTTAATTCATGCTGAGGGGGAGACGGCCATGCATTGCCCGGTCTGTGTGAGGGGCGACTGGCGAGACGGCCATGCGCTGCACCGGTCTGACTGAGGGGTGAGACGGCCATACGCTGCCCCGGTCTGGCTGAGGGGCGAGACGGCATACGCTGCAGGTCTGACTGAGGGGTGAGACAGCCATACGCTGCCCCGGTCAGGCTGGAGGGGGGGGGGGAGACGGCCCTACACTGCCCCGGTCTGGCTGAGGGGTGAGACGGCCATACGCTGCCCCGGTCTGGCTGAGTGGCGAGACGGCCACACGCTGCCGCAGTCTGGCTGAGGGGCGATAAAGGGAATTGTTTTGACTTAATGTTCAAGATATGCTTTAAAAAATCAAACTATTTCGAAAGCATAGACTTGCAACCTAACTACCTAACTTACTTATATAACGGTGACGACTTCAAATTGCCGCTCAATACCCGTCAAAAGACCGCAAAACGCTCGAAAGCGCAGCTGCGGCGACGGGGCTGGCCACGACCGGACCAGAGCACCAGTGACGTCATCGTTAATGCTGTGCCGCTCGGCAGCCAATACATGGGGAATCCCGGGATGACACCCCCTGGTCGCACGTATAAACCTGTCACACAAAGACACAAGGTAAATGGGCAAAAAAAAGAGCATGTGATTATACTTTCCCAAGTTTCTTCTCATATGCGCGAACTGCGCGAAGACCACTGCACTGCCTTGCCGTTTGTCTAGTTAGGTCTTGCGTATTCTATGACAGTGGGTCTTGCCTTGCCTCCACTACTCAGAGCAAGCTGAAGCTGAGACTTGCTGATTGTCACTGGCGCGCAAAATTGAACAACAAAATGGGCCGTGACTTACAAATACCGTTCTTCCTTTAAACCGTATTTCAACGGAAATCCCGTCCTCGCAAAATGATAAAAACGAATTTGCTAATTATCATTAATTCATGCTTTCAAAAGTGAATATGACTGAAAATATGAATGGACTAATTCATCTAGTTTTCATTGAATAAGCTATTATTCCTGAAAACCATGTCGTTGCAAAATATGACCATTTCCCGAACCAGCCACTTCCGGGATTCGAGCAAGATGGCGTTGCACAAACACCCCAGCCATCTGGCATCACCAGAGCTAGTTTAAGATGAAATTGTTAATTTTAAGTAAACTATGATGTTATCATAAAATTGGAATTTCCAGAAAAATGCATTAGTTCATAAAGTTGCGATTGATACCAAAAATCACCGGGAAAAGCCGCGTTCTTACGAGCTATAGACCTAATCGCCCCAAACGCCCCAAACACCCCAAACGCCCCAATCGCCCAAAACGCAAAATCCTTCGTGAAAACGGCTATTTACACAGACGGCTCCCGGACGACGGCCGAACCGGTGGTGCATATTATTCAAACACATCTAGCAATAACTTCAGACTTCCAGACACAAATAGCGTATATACAGCGTAATTATCATCAATTTGATTAGCATTAATATATATTAGAAAGGAAACCTTAAAGAAGTAATAATTTGCACATATTCGTCCGCCTCGCTCCCTGCCATTTCCTCGATTAGTGACTGTAGAAATCCGATAGTATTAAAAATTATACAGCTAATCAAGTATTTAAACAATAAAAACAGCAGCATCAAATTCCTCTGGATCCCAGGACACGCCGGTATCCCGGGAAACGAGGAAGCCGACAGACTAGCGAAATTGAGCCTAGAATTACCTTCAGAAAACCACATTCCAAGCCCTTTAGCAGACGTTTTAAATTATATAAATTTACAACTTAGCATATTGCGCCAGCGCGAGTGGGACGCTGCTCCGCATTTTCACCTCCATCCGACCAAGCCAAAAGTCTAACATTTTATATCTAGTCACCATAATTGTAGAGAAAAAAAAAATAGTATTAGCACGCCTCCGCCTTGGCCATACAAAAATTACGCATTATTATATTATAGACAATCTTCCGCCACCAAATTGCCAACACTGCCCGGGTTATCCGCGCTGCACAATTAAACATTTACTAATTACTTGCCCAGTACACAATGACAAACGTCAGAAAATAATTAATTACACGCAACAGAATCGTATCACATTGAATCTTCAAACGGTGTTAGGTGATAATTATTCAGAATTGATTGGCCTCCTCTTCGATTTTCTTTACCAACCACGATTAATTAGTTAAATATAACAGTTTTTTTTTGCCTAGCGCAATTTTGGATTTCTGCGCAGGTTTTTCCTCTTTGTGATAGACGCTGTTTTTTTATTATTTAGGACTTTTCTCCCAGCAAAATACAGCTCACAACCAGGTCTCGCCGGGGCGCTGGAGCCAGGGAGACTGGCAACAGCCTCCCGTTGCTGCAATGATGGCGCCCCGGCTCCATCAACACTGACACAATTGCACAAGTGTATGTTCAAATATGTGTGTGTCTGTGTGTGTATGGAATACAATTTGTATGTATGTGTGTCTCGTGTTTTATTTAATTTTGACTTTGAACGAAATATTTAACGTAAGATAGACATTATATTTACCTTGAACAATTCAATTAACGTAAAATAGATACCCTACTCCATAGCTTGCTTCGGGTTCACATAAACCGGTTAACGTAATTCTTTTCCTGGCAAATTGCCAGATGTAATTTTCCCCACCCGGAAAATGGCTATAGGCCGGTCCGGGGAAGAAAAACGGCGGGCGCCGGAGCCACGCGTGCAACGTGACGTCAGGCTACCGGCCGTCCCGTCGCCATGGTCACCGGGCGGTGGCGCCTGCGCAGAGCCAGCGCAGAGCCGGAGCCAGCATTCCCGTCATCTTAGAACAAATGATCAAAACGAAATCGCTAATTGTCATTTATCCTTGCTTTCAAAAGTGAATATGACTGACAGTATAAATGGACTAATTCATCTAGTTTTCTTTGAAATAAGCTATTATTCCTGAAAACCATGTCGTTGCAAAATATGACCATTTCCCGAACGAGCCACTTCCGGGATTCGAGCAAGATGGCGTCGCACAAACACCCCAACCTTCTGGCAACACCAGAGCTAGTTTAAGATGAAATTGTTAATTTTAAGTAAACTATGGTGTTATCATTACAATGCAATTTCCAGACAAATGCATTAATTCATAAAGTTGCGATTGATACCAAAAATCACCTGGAAAAGCCGTGTCCTTACGAGCTATAGACCCATTTACCCAAACGCCCCAATCGCCCCAATCGCCCAAACGCAAAATCCTTCGTGAAAACGGCTACTAGGGGGGCTGGTAACACCCATAGTGTCTTTTTCTCCCAGTCCACGCTTATATCGGTCGGTACTCAGCAAGTACTCGATAACTAATTCAGTAAATTAGCCTTCCTACACATTGTTATTTATTATGAAGATATGCAATATGTTTCCTGCACCCTATCTTTTGCGAATATGTGCCAAACTTTTATGAACAATGAACAATCATTGGAAAAAAGTGCATTGAAATCGGCAGTTTAGCTTGGCACCGGACGGCGACCTGTTTAGTGTCTGCGATTTGTTTTATAAATGTCCATTCAACAACTTTGAACAGATTGATCACAAAAGCGCCAGATTTTGCGCGACCCCCCCCCCCCCCCCCATAGTGGTGGTGGTGGTGGGGGGGGGGGGTGGGGAATACCGATCATTAATTTTCCAAAAGTTCCAACTTTGAATTAGGGAATAATTTTATTTAATTCTTAAATTTAGATAACATCATTTCAATACCATAACGGTAGCCAAATAAATTGTTACTAGCAAAATTAAAAGGTGATTATCTCCCTTTAAGCATCATCACGCTGAGAGAAAAAGACACTAGGGTCTTACCAGCCCCCCTAGTAAAGCCTTTCTACCACCACCATAGATAGATAGAAGATACCACCATAGATAGAAGATACCACCCTTCGATGCCTGGCAATAATGGTAGTATTCAGTACCAGGGTAACAACCATGGTAGAGACCCTAGTATGATCTGCCTACTAGAGTGCCTACCAAGGGGCTCGCTCTTGAACCAGGCCTTGAACTACCCCCTGTATTCGGCACACGCGCGACAAGCTGCCTACTAGAGTGCTTACTAGGGGGCTCACCCTTATACCAGGCCTTTAACTACCCTCGGAAATCGGCACACGCGGCAGCCATCTTGATTCGCAAGCAGAAACTGCATGTGTTCAAGCGCATTCAAACTGCGTTGGCGTAAGTGCGTGTTGCGTCGGTACGTGTGTTGGAGGGATGAAGTGTTAAGTTTCTCTGCATTGTACTTAATGCTTGTTGCTCTGTGTTAGTAATGGCAGCCATATCGATTCGCAACTGCAGAGACTGCGTGACGTGAGTGCGTGCTACGTGTGTTGGAGGGGTGAGTGCTCACATGTTAAGTTGTACTTGATGCTTGTTGCTCTTTGTTGGTAGTGTATTAACTGCATTATAAACAGTTTTCATGGTATCATTTTGCATTATGAAAAGTTTTCATGGTATCATTTCCTAGTTAGATTTGTATGCAGGCATGCAGTGGTGCAGAGGTATCATCTCCGAACTTTCAATTATTCTTCAACAATGTCAACAAACTTCCCAGGAAATTTGGGGTAGAGTTTTGTTTGCTCCCATGTGATTTTGTTGTGCATGTGAAACCATGCATATTTGTATAGAATGAATCTGTTGCAATACAGCAACCCAGGGGTGGTAAAGTGTTCTGTCCTTATGGGTAAGGTCGGGGACAAAATGCTCCTTCCCGTGAAGTACTCGGGGGTCAAAATGCCAGTAAAAATCATTGCCTATGGCTATGTCATTCCTGGGAAAATTTACTAAGCGATCATGTCCTTAACAATACTGATCGTTAAAACTACTTCAGATGTAATATTCACTTAATCATCATATTCATCACGTCAGCATGTATGTACATTTACATTTTGTAAATTAGCAGTTGCGTTTCAGCTCTTGATTCCCAATAATTTAGTTTCACCCATATTGCCGACTAAAAAATATATACAAGTTATCTAGTTAAACAATTGCTCCCCGGGGTGGGGGTCGGGGTGCTTGTGTATTTGCAATGGAGTGAGTCTGAGATCGACTGTCAGGGCAGTCGATCTCATTGTTCTGGTACTTTGAGAGTTCTACTATAAATAGTAGAAAATCCGGTTCATTTAGCATGAACATTCACATTCCAGTTATGCCGTGCATCCTGCGCAATTGCGTCGTTTATGGCGCATGGTGGATGACCCTATGCGAAGGTAGAGTCATCCGGCGATTTTACCGAATCCGACTTAGGAATGGTGACGTCATCTGGACGGAGAATCCCTTACCCCTATACAAATCAATTATAACTCGCAATTTTTGAAAGACTGTATAGATAATTCTACTGGGCCGAATTACAAACAACATGCCCTGAAAGAAAGACCGATTCAAGCTCTCTAACTTATCGAAATAATATTTTGCTCCTAAGTCACTCCTATTTTGACAGCGAAGGAGCTCTTTCGCTAATGCTAAAAGGTTGGTTTGGTTTGGTTTGTGGACCAAGCACCGTATCCTTTTGGGACCAAGGCGCTAATTGGAACTCTCACCCTGTTCTGAGGGGTATGGGGAGCCGGGAAGACTTTTTCAGAGGCCCGCCGAGGGATTGAACCCCGGTCCCCGGCACAGAAGGCAAGTATGCGCCGAGTTGCTACCCCAAATTACAACTGAAATGTAAGCAACGTGTTTTTGTGTGTGAAATACGTCAGATATGTATCCAGCAAGGTCACGGCATTGACGGCCGCTGCGCGGCCGACTTTCGGTCTCAAATACAAGTCCTGCGCTCCGCCAGGAACGGAGGTTTAGTGAGAGCGTGATAGGGTTTAGTGGTCAACCAGATACATATGACGTCATATGGCAAACTTGGAATCTGACGCATTTCTGCACACACGTTGTTTACATTTCAGTTGTAATGGTGGAGTCGTTGCGGGCGGGCGGCGGAGGCGAAGAAGTGAGAAGACTGACGTCTGAAGAAAATTCAAACCAACCCTCCTTGCAAACCACCCTGCTTAGTGCTTAGTACCCCGCGACCTCAGTGGCGCACGCAGGGGGGGGGGGGGTCAAAGGGGTCAGCTGACCCCCCCCCCCCGAAATTTATGAGGGTATTTCTGAGGGGCCGTTTCTGGTAGGGGCCCGGTCTTGGTCAGGCCCGATCTAGGTAGGGGCCCGGTGCTGGCAAAGGCGTGGCATGGGATGATGGGGCCCGGTCACAACAGGGCCCGGTCCTCGCATATTCTTGACACGGGCCCGTTTCTGGTAGGGGCCCGGTCCTGGTCAGGCCTGATCGAGGCAGGGGCCCGGTGCTGGCAAAGGCGTGATATGGGGCCCGGTCAGAACGAGGGCCCGGTCACAACAGGGCCCGGTCATTGCATATTCTTGATACGGGCCCGTTTCTGGAAGGGGCCCGGTCTTGGTCAGTTCCGATCGAGGCAGGGTCCCGGTGCTGGCAAAGGCGTGACATGGGGCCCGGTCTGGACGAGGGCCCGGTCACAACAGGGCCCGGTCCTCGCATATTCTTGATACGGGCCCGTTTCCGGTAGGGGCCCGGTCTTGGTCAGGCCTGATCGAGGCAGGGGTCCGGTGCTGGCAAAGGCGTGATATGGGGCCCGGTCACAACAGGGCCCGGTCCTTGCATATTCTTGATACGGGCCCGTTTCTGGTAGGGGCCCGGTCTTGGTCAGGCCTGATCGAGGCAGGGGCCGGTGCTGGCAAAGGCGTGGCATGGGGCCCGGTCAGGACGAGGGCCCGGTCATAACAGGGCCCGGTCCTCGCATATTCTTGATACGGGCCCGTTTTTGGTAGGGACCCGGTCTTGGTCAGGCCCGATCGAGGCAGGGGCCTGGTGCTGACAAAGGCGTGATATGGGCCCGGTCACAACAGGGCCCGGTCCTTGCATATTCTTGATGCGGGCCTGTTTCTGGTAGGGGCCGGTCTTGGTCAGGCCCGATCGAGGCAGGGGCCCGGTGCTGGGAAAGACGTGATATAGGGCCCGGTCAAAACGAAGGCCCGGTCACAACAGGGCCCGATCCTTGCAAATCCTTGATACGGGCGTATTTGATATTGATACGTATTTTTTACATTATCCATTGTTGCTTCAGGAAATGGTTTATGGCAACTTGTGGCAGCATGATGGTGAGCACGAATGACGTAGTCGAGGCGCACTAAAACTCCAACGATGATGATGATGCCATAACTACTGGGGATCGGACTGCCTAACCTGCCTAACCTGTAAAATATAATTGTTGTTGTTGTCATTTACCTGCCTAACCTGCCTAACCTGTAAAATATAATTTTTGTTGTTGTCATTTACCTCATTTCGTCAAATTTACTCTCGACAGTTGTACCGCACATCAGTAGCACACGCACCTAAAATTCGCACATCAGTAGCACACGCAGTCACCTTACACGACATTGACAAGAAAATTATAATGTCTCAGGTCCCATGCTGTAGGGGGCCCGCTCAACAACAAGTGACCGAAATCCGCGAAGTTTTCTAAAAACGGGTGGGGGCCCGCTCACAAGGGGGCCTGCTTTTAGGGCTCTGACCCCCCCCCCCCCCCAAATGGAATCCTGCGTGCGCCACTGCGCGACCTTAACCTAAACTGCCAAATCATAAATCGGACCAAACAAGATAGAAGACCATTGAAGTCGGGCGTTCTGGGCCCAAGAGGCTATACGCCCTAGTCCACCAATAACGAGGCGATTGACGGGTGATACAAATTATTATTGTTAGGTAAGTACTGAGAATGTCCCTGTTTTGAGTGCAGTTCGGATGAAATTAGACATGTAGAATTAGTATACAATATTCAATTTACCTATATAAAGGTGTGCAACAGCTAATATCGCCCAATAATTAGCTATAGATCTTTGTTTGGTTTTACCCAGCGCCGTGCCGGTGCTCGGCGCCACCTTCGCCGTTCCGGGGGAGGGGGTAGAACCCCCCTCCCCCCCTCTAACTCGA
Organism: Chirona hameri; assembly: GCA_036785665.1. Lineage (NCBI taxonomy): Eukaryota > Metazoa > Arthropoda > Thecostraca > Balanomorpha > Balanidae > Chirona > Chirona hameri. The sequence goes on along the minus strand of JAXIVJ010006005.1, from coordinate 37,109 downwards.
AAACTAAAAGGGCTAGAAAGACGCGGAAAAGGGCGTTCGAAAGCTCTCGACAAGCACATTCGAAGGTACTTCGGATATTTGTTTCCCTCAAGTCAATATTAAGGTCCTTGAAAATCTCAGAGTCAGATTTTCCAGTTTTAGGACTTCGCTCCAGAAACTCCCAGATATCACAGGAGCTATGGAAAGCTCAAAACTGCAATGGTTAAAGTGTCCTTAGATTTTATATCAGATCAATAGTTTAGGCTCCAGAGCTCATCAAATGTCAAAAGGCTATTTTTTTACAAAACAGTTTATCACGAATAGCTTTTTACCTAATAAAGACAAGGCAATAATTGTAACGCCATCGTGTTTGTCTCGTCAAGGCGCTTCGACTTATATTAGTGTTGACCAGATTAGGTCAACTTAAAAATGTGACCTCAGGTCAAGGTCAAGTAGTGACCCAAGTAGGTCATGTTGCATATGGGAAGACGTGCCGTGATGCAACAAACACATTGTTTCGGTTTCACTTCTCTATCGTCATTATGTCAAGAGTTATTGCCATAAAAATGTTGGTGACTTTGGATGACCTCAGCTGACCCTGTAGGGTCACTGAACAAAAATGGCACCTAGGTCATCAAGAATGGCCTATAATAACATGATCCAGAAGGAATTAGACTTGCTATCTTGCGTATCCTTGGAATAGGAAGCATTTGAATATTTCCCCATTGACTTATAATGGGGAGGTCACGAAATTGACCCGACCTTAGGTCGCTAATATACAAAATCCAAGACAAACAAATTGTAGATGTACATGACCTTATGAAATCCTGTAAGTGTAAAACCGATCATCCACAAACTGTGACTGTGGTGCGACAAGTTCTTTTGGAGGTGGGGTCACGTGACCTGGTCTGGTGACCTGACCTGAGATGACCCGAAGCATTTTTTTTTACATAATGTGGACAATTAATGCCCAAACAGCTGTTCCAAAAATGGCGGCGCTGCGCGCCGCCGTTTTCCCGCTATCCGCGAAAAACCTGAGGGAGGTGTCTAAACACCCCCCGGCACGGCGCGGGTTAAAGTATAGGGATGATGTGAGCGTGCAGCCAGGTGTTAGGGTATTCATGTGAAGTAAAAATGACCCCAGCTGAGCTGGGGTCACTTTTGTATGTGTAAATTTTGGTCGGGGCCACTCAAAGCACTTTTACCATCCCTGGAAACCCAAGGGCGGATCCAGGGTGTCAATTGGTCATGGCCCCCAAAGGTTCTGAAACCGTGTTTAGCCCATCGGGGGCAAAACACGGTGATCGCCTGCACTCGGGGGCGTTCCCGAGCAGGCGATCAGCCGCGTGTTTGCTGTAATAACTGTCATGTCAGATGTTTCAACTCGGTTTACTGTACGAATAAATCTCGTTATGGAAAAATTGCCTGTTGTTGAGATATTCGGGCGAAAAATAGTCAACGCAAAAGCTGCAGTAACTGGTGGTAAGTGGGCTGGGAAGAAAGTGAATTCCCCTGGTAAGAGAGGTAGTCCCACTTACTATACCCTTAGTACCAGGGTTAGTAACCGTCGCTGAACCCAGTAAGCGTACTACCCCCTCGTAACCGGGCTACTAAGCGTGACTACCCCCGTCGTAACCGGGCTAGTAAACGTACTACCCCCCTCGTAACCGGGCTAGTAAGCGCACTACCCCCGTCGTAACCGGGCTAGTAAGCTTTGACTAGTTCATGGTTTTCGGGCTGGTAAATTTTAACAGGTCCCTAGTAAAACTGGTGGTAATACCCCTAGTACATTTTACTAGGGGTGGTTAGTAAAGGCCTCGTAATTTTTGACACTAGCCCAAAACTAACCACCCCTAGTAACTTTGTATCTCAGTGTAGGCCTCTACACCTCTTCAGTTAAAACTCGAGCCGGTCCCGTGCTCCTGGGAATTCCTGCACTTTACCCGGCGGCGGCGGCGGCGGGCGGCAGCGTGAGGCGGCAGCGTGAGGCGGCGGCGCCCAGCGGGAGGTACAGGCACCACCCGGCCCGTCAGACACCTCTGGGCCGGTCTGCCGCCGCCGCCGCCGCCGCCGCCGCAGTATCGTGCCGACCGTTCTGTGGGGCGGGTGACCAGCGATGGCTCCGCTGCTAGTGTGGGTCCTGGCCTGCTGGCTGGCACAGACCGTCTCCGGCCAGTCCACTGAGGGTGAGTCGACACCAGGACCAAACCGGTCTCCGACTAGGCACTAGCTCTACTTCGTGCTTGCAGGCCTCGTTGAGTGGCTGTAATAATCAGTATCAGTCGCGGAGAACGAACTATTTCTTTAATTCATATTCAGGATATGCTGCATGTTTAAGCAGTACCCCAGTTAAATAACTCGTCCAATAGGCAGTCGTGACTTAGGAACACAACAGAAGACCGCGTGTCAGGTGGTGTTGACCGTATGCCCGTGCCGTGAGGAACGTATGGACATGCCGTGAGGATCGTATGTACGTGCCGTGAGGAACGTATGGATGTGCCGTGAGGAACGTATGAACGTGCCGTGAGGATCGTATGGACGTGCCGTGAGGAACGTATGGACGTGCCGTGAGGAACGTATGGACGTGCCGTGAGGATCGTATGGACGTGCCGTGAGGATCGTATGGTACGTGCTGTGAGGAACGTATGGTACGTGCCGTGAGGATCGTATGGGTGTGCCGTGAGGAACGTATGGACGTGCCGTGAGGAACGTATGAACGTGCCGTGAGGATCGTATGGTACGTGCCGTGAGGAACGTATGGACGTGCCGTGAGGAACGTATGGACGTGCCGTGAGGAACGTATGGACGTGCCGTGAGGATCGTATGGTACGTGCCGTGAGGATCGTATGGACGTGCCGTGAGGAACGTATGGACGTGCCGTGAGGATCGTATGGACGTGCCGTGAGGATCGTATGGACGTGCCGTGAGGAACGTATGGACGTGCCGTGAGGATCGTATGGTACGTGCCGTGAGGAACGTATGGACGTGCCGTGAGGGTCGGCACGGCGCGCGTGGTGTTTGACCCCATCTAACCTTGAATGCGTCCTTCGCCACGAACGCTCACTCTCTCAGCCAGGAGCAAAAACATCAAGTAAGCTCCAGCGGTGTAACCTTGCCCTTGACAGTCTACCTGTCATGAGGTGGACCACATTCCAGCGGGTAGGATACCTAACCAACCTGAACCAGTGGCAGTCCCAGAGGGAGGGGCCATGGGGCCTGGCCCTTCCCTTGAGCCTCGAAAGGGTCCCATTGCCGAGTGTATGTTGTACAGGGTCTATCCCATCCTGACGTGAAGAGGCCCATTCTAGTCCTTAGCAGACATGTCCCTGAATCCCGGGATCCAGCTGAGATCCGGATATATGTGTCCTGTGTCCCTGGATCCACATCGGACACCAGATCCAGGTACACAATAAGCCGAGGGATCCACAAAGATCACAGATCCTGTTATATTTTATGCCGAGGGATCCACTGGGATCCCAGATCCAACTTCGGGATCCAGGCACGCCGGTAGGTACATACATACTTTCTTGCTAATTTTATCCTTTGGGATAACTCATTACATTCTCTATGTTTGCTAATAGGTACAAGGTAATTTGCAGGTACTAATTATCTACATAGTACATACTACATACGCAAAATAGAGACCACAAATTTTGACGTCAGTCCCTGCCTCAGTCCCTGTTCTGAGGCTCGTTCAAATTAGAGATCCACTGAGATCCCAGATTCTGAAGCATAGGTATCCAGGAGGATCCCAGATCTTAATCCATTTTACGCAGAGATATCCACTGGGATCCAAGATCTTCATGCATTTTATGCCGAGGAATCCACTGGGATCCCAGATCTAACTTCGGGATCCAGGCACAAGTCTGATTCTTAGATACCCATTTCAGCCTTTAGAGAGCTCATTCCAACATTTAATGACCATTCTGATCTGCCGAGGGTCCAATCTCGCCAGCAGAGGACCCATTCTGACCTGCAGAGGGTCCAATCTCGCCTGCAGAGGACCCATTCTGACCTGCAGAGGGTCCAATCTCGCCTGCAGAGGACCCATTCTGACCTGCAGAGGGTCCAATCTCGCCAGCAGAGGACCCATTCTGACCTGCAGAGGGTCCAATCTCGCCAGCAGAGGACCCATTCTGACCTGCAGAGGGTCCAATCTCGCCAGCAGAGGACCCATTCTGACCTGCGGAGGGTCCAATCTCGCCATCAGAGGACCCATTCTGACCTGCAGAGGGTCCAATCTCGCCTGCAGAGGACCCATTCTGACCTGCAGAGGGTCCAATCTCGCCTGCAGAGGACCCATTCTGACCTGCAGAGGGTCCAATCTCGCCTGCAGAGGACCCATTCTGACCTGCAGAGGGTCCAATCTCGCCTGCAGAGGACCCATTCTGACCTGCAGAGGGTCCAATCTCGCCTGCAGAGGACCCATTCTGACCTGCAGAGGGTCCAATCTCGCCTGCAGAGGACCCATTCTCACCTGCAGAGGGTCCAATCTCGCCTGCAGAGGACCCATTCTGACCTGCCGAGGGTCCAATCTCGCCTGCAGAGGACCCATTCTGACCTGCCGAGGGTCCAATCTCGCCAGCAGAGGACCCATTCTGACCTGCAGAGGGTCCAATCTCGCCAGCAGAGGACCCATTCTGACCTGCAAAGGGTCCAATCTCGCCAGCAGAGGACCCATTCTGACCTGCAGAGGGTCCAATCTCGCCTGCAGAGGACCCATTCTGACCTGCAGAGGGTCCAATCTCGCCATCAGAGGACCCATTCTGACCTATTGAGGACCTGTCTGGGGTAGGGCTCACCAAGGCCGAGGGGCCTACCGAAATCATAGGGGCCCTCTTCTGCTGGGTGGCGGCCTCCATGACGGAATACTAGACGTGTATTGGACGTGAATCACCAACAGAAAAGATGAAGTAGAAATTGAAGCAAAAATGATTCGATTTGTTTTAAATAAACTGGGTAAAACTAAATCTTTCTCTGGTCATCTTTCCCTAAAAAGTATGATATATACGAGAAATACGCGCATTATTAAAGCTCTTCACGCATTAATGTCACAGCGTGGTCTAAACAGACATATTTAGTCAGTGGCTGACCTAGGTTTCGAGTTTGGAGGGGGTACAAATTTCGCTCAGAGGGCTGGCGCAATGGGTCGGTACCTGATACTTACACGAGGGCGCTGTTGCCGACACCGAGAAGTTGTTGAGCGGACGCTTAATAAGCGAAAAGTTGTTCAGCGGGGGAAATAATGATTATAGATTTTGAAGTCAATATTTTGTGTTAGGGGAGGGCAAAAACATACGCTTGCCCACATATTTTTCGTTGGGGGGGGGGGGGCATTGCCCACTTTGTCCAACCAAAGATTCGCCACTGTATTTAGTCGAGCCACATAAACAAGCTCAAGATATTGTCCGCAGCCGTCAACAGAAATACGTCGACTAAAAAAATAAAAGCTGTCGAATACTATCCATCTATAATGGACACCGATCTGAACACTATCCACCAACATGGACCCTGACCAGAACACTAAATCCGAAATAGCCTTGACAAACGTATACTCAAATGCCAGCACGGAATTTGACGCAACGCAATCGTACGTGCTTTGACGGTAGCGGTTCCTACGTGTGGTACTGTAGTAACACAGGCCCGGTCACATACAAAGCTAGCAAAGCTCACCATGTACGCTGACGGGGGTATTTTGTGTACAGGCGTTCAACTTTGATAGCGGGTCACCGGAGCCTCGTGCTGGGAGTGACAGCGGGTCACCGGAGCCTCATGATGGGGGTGACAGCGGGTCACCGGAGCCTCATGATGGGGGTGACAGCGGGTCACCGGAGCCTCGTGATGAGGGGGACAGCGGGTCACCGGAGCCTCGTGCTGGGAGTGACAGCGGGTCACCGGAGCCTCGTGCTGGGAGTGACAGCGGGTCACCGGAGCCTCATGCTGGGAGTGACAGCGGGTCACCGGAGCCTCATGCTGGGGGTGACAGCGGGTTACCGGAGCCTCGTGCTGGGGGTGACAGCGGGTCACCGGAGCCTCATGATGGGGGTCACCGATGTCGGTCAATAGTCGGGCTATTCCGTTGTTTAATGTCATTACGTCACAAAGCCGCCCTTGTGGACTTTCCCCATGGTGCCAACATGGAGCTGGGACCGCTCTCATTATAATAACGAACTGTAGATGAGGGGTATTATCCTAGTTGGTGCTATCTAAATTGTCAGAATTGTAGTAATATATTTCCTAGTTTCATAAATGGTGAATTTTCAAGTTTAATTTTAAGTTCCGTGTACAATGGACTGTGCAATGGTTTCATACTCCGCTCATCGTCCGTTATCACGGTATTAACGGGTACACATTCACCTTGTCTTGTCCTGCATTACTGAATCAGACACATTAGACCAAAGGAATGCACGCGGAAAAACATCCGAGGAGGTGACGTGATGAATCATAGCTAAATTTAAAGGTAAATCACAGATGAAACTCTTACCCGGATTAGTGCTGAAAGTACAAACTAGTGGTTGTTATGACCACTTGGTAATATGTTTTCAATGTTAGCATGAATGCATATTATGACGATTAAACGACATTTGTAATGCCACATTTATCTCCTACCTGGTAACCTGGCCTAAGCTGGTACCTTTATTGCCTACGTGTTGACCATATAAGCGGCAGTATCGGCCTTTCCTTGGCATTATATAACGGACCGGGCCGCCGTCTGAAACCAAGGTCAGCTGCCGATGAATGGAGCCTCGCGCGTCGGTCAGTACAGCGGCGCAAAACGGCATTACGTCGGCCCTGGTCTGACGTGTTGGGCCGTCAGACCGTCCGGTGACCGGCCCTGGTCTGACTCGTCAGGATCATCCGTCAGACCGTCCGGTGACCGGCCCTGGTCTGACTCGTCAGGATCATCCGTCAGGCCGGCTGGCGCGGGCCGCGGAGCCGGAACCGACAGGTCAGCACTCCGTGGCTCGTTTTAGCCCACACTACCGGTCCGGCGGCTGACACCACACTGACGACGGTCGACTCTACTGTAGAGTGGCAGTGTGTGACACCACTGATTGTAGAGTGGCAGTGTGTGGAACCACTGACTGTAGAGTGGCAGTGTGTGGCACCACTGACCTATAGAGTGGCAGTGTGTGGCACCACTGACCTATAGAGTGGCAGTGTGTGGCACCACTGACCTATAGAGTGGCAGTGTGTGGCACCACTGACTGTAGAGTGGCAGTGTGTGGCACCACTGACCTATAGAGTGGCAGTGTGTGGCACCACTGACTGTAGAGTGGCAGTGTGTGGCACCACTGACCTATAGAGTGGCAGTGTGTGGCACCACTGACTGTAGAGTGGCAATGTGTGGCACCACTGACTGTATAGTGGCAGTGTGTGGCACCACTGACTGTAGAGTGGCAGTGTGTGGCACCACTGACTGTAGAGTGGTAGTGTGTGGCACCACTGGCTGTAGAGTGGCAGTGTGTGACACCACTGACTGTAGAGTGGCAGTGTGTGGAACCACTGACTGTAGAGTGGCAGTGTGTGGCACCACTGACCTATAGAGTGGCAGTGTGTGGCACCACTGACTGTAGAATGGCAGTGTGTGGCACCACTGACTGTAGAGTGGCAGTGTATGACACCACTGACTGTAGAGTGGCAGTGTGTGGCACCACTGACTGTAGAGTGGCAGTGTGTGGCACCACTGACTGTAGAGTGGCAGTGTGTGGCACCACTGACTGTATAGTGGCAGTGTGTGGCACCACTGACTGTAGAGTGGCAGTGTGTGGCACCACTGACTGTAGAGTCGCAGTGTGTGGCACCACTGACTGTAGAGTGGCAGTGTGTGGCACCACTGACTGTAGGGTAGCAGTGTGTGGCACCACTGACTGTAGAGTGGCAGTGTGTGGCACCACTGACTGTAGAGTGGCAGTGTGTGGCACCACTGACTGTAGAGTGGCAGTGTGTGGCACCACTGACTGTAGAGTGGCAGTATGTGGCACCACTGACTGTAGAGTGGCAGTGTGTGACACCACTGACTGTAGAGTGGCAGTGTGTGGCACCACTGGCTGTAGAATGGCAGTGTGTGGCACCACTGACTGTAGAGTGGCAGTGTGTGGCACCACTGACTGTAGAGTGGCAGTGTGTTGCACCACTGACTGTAGAGTGACAGTGCGTGGAACCACTGACTGTAAAGTGGCAGTGTGTGGCACCACTGACTGTAGAGTGGCAGTGTGTGGCACCACTGACCTATAGAGTGGCAGTGTGTGGCACCACTGACTGTAGAGTGGCAGTGTGTGGCACCACTGACTGTAGAGTGGCAGTGTGTGGCACCACTGACTGTAGAGTGACAGTGTGTGGAACCACTGACTGTAGAGTGGCAGTGTGTGGCACCACTGACTGTAGAGTGGCAGTGTGTGGCACCACTGACCTATAGAGTGGCCGTGTGTGGCACCACTGACTGTAGAGTGGCAGTGTGTGGCACCACTGACTGTAGAGTGGCAGTGTGTGGCACCACTGACTGTAGAGTGGCAGTGTGTGGCACCACTGACCTATAGAGTGGCAGTGTGTGGCACCGCTGACTGTAGAGTGGCAGTGTGTGGCACCACTGACTGTAGAGTGGCAGTGTGTGGCACCACTGACTGTAGAGTGGCAGTGTGTGGTACCACTGACTGTAAAGTGGAGTGTGTGGCACCACTGACTGTAGAGTGGAGTGTGTGGTACCACTGACTGTAGAGTGGCAGTGTGTGGCACCACTGACCTATAGAGTGGCAGTGTGTGGCACAACTGACCTATAGAGTGGCAGTGTGTGGCACCACTGACTGTAGAGTGGCAGTGTGTGGCACCACTGACTGTAGAGTGGCAGTGTGTGGCACCACTGACCTATAGAGTGGTAGTGTGTGGCACCACTGACCTATAGAGTGGCAGTGTGTGGCACCACTGACTGTAGAGTGGCAGTGTGTGACACCACTGACTGTAGAATGGCAGTGTGTGGCACCACTGACTGTAGAGTGACAGTGTGTGACACCACTGACTGTAGAATGGCAGTGTGTGGCACCACTGACTGTAGAGTGGCAGTGTGTGGCACCACTGACTGTAGAATGGCAGTGTGTAGCACCACTGACTGTAGAGTGGCAGTGTGTGGCACCACTGACTGTAGAGTGGCAGTGTGTGACACCACTGACTGTAGAGTGGCAGTGTGTGACACCACTGACTGTAGAGTGGCAGTGGGTGGCACCTCTGACTTTAGAGTGGCAGTGTGTGGCACCACTGACTGTAGAGTGGCAGTATGTGGAACCACTGACTGTAGAGTGGCAGTGTGTGGCACCACTGACTGTAGAGTGGCAGTGTGTGGCACCACTGACTGTAGAGTGGCAGTGTGTAGAACCACTGACTGTAGAGTGGCAGTGTGTGGCACTGCTGACTGTAGAGTGGCAGTGTGTGGCACCACTGACTGTAGAGTGGCAGTGTGTGATACCACTGACTGTAGAGTGGCAGTGTGTGGCACCACTGACTGTAGAGGGGCAGTGTGTGGCACCACTGACTGTAGAGTGGCAGTGGGTGGCACCACTGACTGTAGAGTGGCAGTGTGTGGCACCACTGACTGTAGAGTGGCAGTGTGTGGCACCACTGACTGTAGAGTGGCAGTATGTGGCACCACTGACTGTAGAGTGGCAGTGTGTGATACCACTGACTATAGAGTGGCAGTGTGTGACACCACTGACTGTAGAGTGGCAGTGTGTGGCACCACTGGCTGCAGAATGGCAGTGTGTGGCACCACTGACTGTAGAGTGGCAGTGTGTGGCACCACTGACTGTAGAGTGGCAGTGTGTGGCACCACTGACTGTAGAGTGGCAGTGTGTGATACCACTGACTGTAGAGTGGCAGTGTGTGGCACCACTGACTGTAGAGTGGCAGTGTGTGACACCACTGACTGTAGAGTGGCAGTGTGTGGCACCACTGACTGTAGAGTGACAGTGCGTGACACCACCGACTGTAGAGTGGCAGTGTGTGATACTACTGACTGTAGAGTGGCAGTGTGTGGCACCACTGACTGTAGAGTGGCAGTGTGTGACACCACTGACTGTAGAGTGGCAGTGTGTGGAACCACTGACCTATAGAGTGGCAGTGTGTGGCACCACTGACTGTATAGTGGCAGTGTGTGGCACCACTGACTGTATAGTGGCAGTGTGTGGCACCACTGACTGTAGAGTAGCAGTGTGTGACACCACTGACTGTAGAGTGGCAGTGTGTGGCACCACTGACTGTAGAGTGGCAGTGTGTGGCACCACTGACTGTAGAGTGGCAGTGTGTGGCACCACTGACCTATAGAGTGGTAGTGTGTGGCACCACTGACATATAGAGTGGCAGTGTGTGGCACCACTGACTGTAGAGTGGCAGTGTGTGACACCACTGACTGTAGAATGGCAGTGTGTGGCACCACTGACTGTAGAGTGCAGTGTGTGGCACCACTGACTGTAGAGTGACAGTGTGTGACACCACTGACTGTAGAGTGGCAGTGTGTGATACCACTGACTGTAGAGTGGCAGTGTGTGGCACCACTGACTGTAGAGTGGCAGTGTGTGACACCACTGACTGTAGAGTGGCAGTGTGTGATACCACTGACTGTAGAGTGGCAGTGTGTGGAACCACTGACAGTAGAGTGTCAGTGTGTGGCACCACTGAATGTAGAGTGGCAGTGTGTGGCACCACTGACTGTAGAGTGGCAGTGTGTGGAACCACTGACCTATAGAGTGGCAGTGTGTGGCACCACTGACTGTAGAGTGGCAGTGTGTGGCACCACTGACTGTAGAGTGGTAGTGTGTGGCACCACTGACTGTAGAGTAGCAGTGTGTGACACCACTGACTGTAGAGTGGCAGTGGGTGGCACCTCTGACTGTAGAGTGGCAGTGTGTGGCACCACTGACTGTAGAGTAGCAGTGTGTGGCACCACTGACTGTAGAGTGGCAGTGTGTGGCACCACTGACTGTAGAGTGGCAGTGTGTGGCACCACTGACTGTAGAGTGGCAGTGTGTGGCACCACTGACTGTAGAGTGGCAGTGTGTGACACCACTGACTGTAGAGTGGCAGGTGTGTGGCACCACTGACTGTAGAGTGGCAGTGTGTGACACCACTGACTGTAGAGTGGCAGTGGGTGGCACCTCTGACTGTAGAGTGGCAGTGTGTGGCACCACTGACTGTAGAGTGGCAGTGTGTGGGCACCACTGACTGTAGAGTGGCAGTGTGTGGAACCACTGACTGTAGAGTGGCAGTGTGTGGCACCACTGACTGTAGAGTGGCAGTGTGTGGCACCACTGACTGTAGAGTGGCAGTGTGTGACACCACTGACTGTAGAGTGGCAGTGGGTGGCAGCTCTGACTGTAGAGTGGCAGTGTGTGGCACTACTGACTGTAGAGTGGCAGTGTGTGACACCACTGACTGTAGAGTGGCAGTGTGTGGCACCACTGACTGTAGAGTGGCAGTGTGTGGCACCACTGACTGTAGAATGCCAGTGTGTGGCACCATTGACTGTAGAGTGGCAGTGTGTGGCACCACTGACTGTAGAGTGGCAGTGTGTGGCACCACTGACTGTAGAGTGGCAGTGTGTGGCACCACTGACTGTAGAGTGGCAGTGTGTGGGCACCACTGACTGTAGAGTGGCAGTGTGTGGCACCACTGACTGTAGAGTGGCAGTGTGTGGCACCACTGACTGTAGAGTGGCAGTGTGTGGGCACCACTGACTGTAGAGTGGCAGTGTGTGGGCACCACTGACTGTAGAGTGGCAGTGTGTGGCACCACTGACTGTAGAGTGGCAGTGTGTGGTACCACTGACTGTAGAGTGGCAGTGTGTGGCACCACTGACTGTAGAGTGGCAGTGTGTGGCACCACTGACTATAGAGTGGCAGTGTGTGGCACCACTGACTGTAGAGTGGCAGTATGTGGCACCACTGACTGTAGAGTGGCAGTGTGTGATACCACTGACTGTAGAGTGGCAGTGTGTGGTACCACTGACTGTAAAGTGGCAGTGTGTGGCACCACTGACTGTAGAGTGGCAGTATGTGGCACCACTGACTGTAGAGTATTATTAGGGAATCCACAAGATTGTATATACACAATGAACTTAAAAATGCCAACCCCCAAAAAAACATGGAAAATTCTTAATGAACTTTCTAAAGGCTCACCCCAAAGTGAAAAATTTCAGACGCATTCAAAACGAATAATGGTTTAGTTCGAGGTGCTGAAAAAATCGCTGAAGGTTTTAACGCCTTCTTTACAAGTATCGGTAAAGAACAAAAAATAGCACAGGTCATACAAATAGTAACTCGCTAAATTGCATTCCTAACTTCGTAGGAAACGCCCTTGATACCTTCACAGATACAGATGAAGAAGAGGTTAAGAAAATTGTGAACGATATGCGGATAGTAGGTGGTGGTCATGATAAAATAAATATACGAATATTTAAAGCGACGTTCATGGCAATTATAGGCGAGGTTGTTCACTGTATGAATCCTCGTTTAAAACAGAACACATTTCCAAATTTGTTAAAGAAGGCTGTTGTGAAGCCGATTTATAAAGCAGGTAATAAGCAACAATTCAATAATTACAGACCGATTAGCCTGCTTCCTGTCATTTCTAAGCTTCTAGAAAAACTAATTTACACCCGTTTGAATGACCATTTGGCTTTACATAATATCCTTAGCGAAAACCAGTTTGGGTTTAGAAAAGGCATGACCACTTATATGCCTATACTCCTTCTCCAAGATAAAATAACTAGTGCACTTTAATCAAGTAGTATTGTATGTGGAATATATCTAGACTTACGTAAAGCGTTTGATACGGTAAACATAGATATTCTACTAAAAAAAATACAGAGCTATGGAATAACACATGATGCATACAATATGATAAAATCATATCTAACTGACTGCAAACAATGTGTCCAAATAGATCAATCTAGATCAAATTTCCTTCCGAATGGAATCGGAGTCCCTCAGGGATTAATCTTAGGACCGCTTCTATTTATATTATATATAAATGATTTTCCGCATATATGTGTGATCAAATGACCTCGTATTTATATGCTGATGACACTGCTATCCGTGTTGAAGGTAGAAACGAACATGCATTGCAAAATACTCTGGACATTCTTATGCCAAAAATAGCAGAATGGTTTCAAGCAAACCAGCTTACTCTAAATACTGATAAGACATATTATCAGATTTATACTAACAAAAAGATACAAGTTGCAGTATCACTTCAATCGGATGGTGCTGACATTAAGCGTGTAAAAACTGTTAAATACCTTGGCGTATTTATTGATGATGATTTCAAAATGGAATACACACATTGCTAAGCTTTACGCAGTTCTGTGTAGAAATGCAGGCATAATCAGCAGAGTAAAATATTTTATCAATTCCGATCATCTGTTTTTGCTTTACAACTCCCTCTTTTTGTCTCACGTGAATTATTGCTGTTTTCTGTATACCAACACATACTCTCTTCACCTAAATAAAATAGAGAAATTTCAGAAACGTGTTGTTAGAATAGTAGATGGGCAATCTAGACTAGCACATTCTGCTCCAATTTAAACAAAAAACTAAAGCTACTTCGTGTGAAAGACATTGGAAACCAACAAATGATATTATTGATGCACATGAAACTCAAGTTTGATTTGCCTCATGTAAAGACCAGATTTTTGTTATACCTCACCCTAGTAGGACTGGCCGAACCATTCACCATCTTGAGGAAATATTATCTTGGAAAGTATACAAAACTCACACTGTTTCATGGGCTGGACCGAGGCTATGGAACAAAGTAATAGGACCAATGTTTCCATTAATACAAATGATTCCTGATTCAAAGTCTATTATTAAACAATTATCTAAGAATTACTTTCTTAGTCAATACTAAGAATAAAACTCCTGCAACTTAACAACACCGTAATAATACAGTACTTTTATTTTGCATTGTACTACATATCATAGGTGTAGTAAATTTTGATTATACAACATATATTCAACATAATATATGAATTCATAAGAATATGAATATATGTGTGTATATGTATGTATATGTATATGTGTGTATGTCTATATGTATGTGTGTATGTGTGTATACATGTATATATGTGTGTATGTATGTATGTGTATGCAAATGTAAGTATATTTGCATGTGTGTGTGTGTGTGTGTATGTATATGTATGTGTATGTATGTGTATGTATGTGTGTGTATGTGTGTATATGTATACGTGCGTTCAATATGCATGCATACATTATGTTATTGCATTGATTCCTGACTGCAACTATGCAACAGTGTATACAATTTGTTCATTGTATGCACGTGGTCATGGTTCGTTTGCGCATCAAGGACATTTTTTAACAATGTATTTTTGCAAACTTGGTTAAATTTGTTTTTGCTGCAACTATGCATCTTTCGACAAAATGGCTGAAGTTTAGTATATGCTATTTATTTGTGTTAATGTTAAGCCAAAATTCCCACAACGTGAAACTTGTCTATTAAAAGGCAGCACATGCAATAGAAAAAAACGTCATGAGTTAAGCATACTTGAGAACGATAAGTCGGTCAAAAATAAATATGTATACGTCTACGAACTCTGGTAGACGTAGAATGGATGCAACATAAGGTACGGAACGTTTCACGTCTATATCTATCATAGTTTTCAAGTTATTGAGAACATCCGTGACGGGGCCGATTCTGCCCCCCCCCCCCCGGGTCGCGGGTTAAGGAAGAGACATATTTGACCTGTTTAATTTACATATTGGCTGGACCATGCCGCCCCTGTCACCGAGGAAATATGTCGCCCTCGGGCCTGAAGCCCCTAGCCTAAGAAAATTATGGATCCGCGCTGGAGGGTAGAACGCATCCAAATTGCTCTGTTAACCATACGTCCTTACGCAGAGCTACATCTGAGCTGAAGGTTGACAAGGAAATACAAACTGGATTTTAACAGTGTCTGTTCCATATTCTTTAGTCCACTAAAGTTTGTATTGTTGACATGTTTTTGTTTTCAGATAATGTGTTTTGGTATCGCGAGGCGGAGGGTGAGCTGGAGACGGCTCTGAACAATGAGCCGAATCGTAACCAGGCGAAAAACATCATCGTCTTCATTGGCGACGGCATGGGAATCCCGACCATCACCGCTGCCAGGTGAGGAGTTACACGGCGGAGTATGTAACTGATGGGAGTGTAATATCCCGACCATTACCGCTGTCAGGTGAGGAGTTACACGGCGGAGTATGCAACTGATGGGAGTGTAATATCCCGACCATCACCGCTGCCAGGTGAGGAGTTACACGGCGGAGTATGTAACTGATGGTAGTGTAATATCCCGACCATCACCGCTGCCAGGTGAGGAGTTACACGGCGGAGTATGTAACTGATGGGAGTGTAATATCCCGCCCATCACCGCTGCCAGGTGAGGAGTTACACGGCGGAGTATGTAACTGATGGTAGTGTAATATCCCGACCATCACCGCTGCCAGGTGAGGAGTTACACGGCGGAGTATGTAACTGATGGTAGTGTAATATTCCGACCATCACCGCTGCCAGGTGAGGAGTTACACGGCTGAGTATGTAACTGATGGGAGTGTAATATTCCGACCGTCACCGCTGCCAGGTGAGGAGTTACACGGCGGAGTATGTAACTGATGGGAGTGTAATATCCCGACCATCACCGCTGCCAGGTGAGGAGTTACACGGCGGAGTATGTAACTGATGGGAGTGTAATATCCCGACCATCACCGCTGCCAGGTGAGGAGTTACACGGCGGAGTATGTAACTGATGGTAGTGTAATATCCCGACCATCACCGCTGACAGGTGAGGAGTTACACGGCGGAGTATGTAACTGATGGGAGTGTAATACCCCGACCATCACCGCTGCCAGGTGAGGAGTTACACGGCGGAGTATGTAACTGATGGGAGTGTAATACCCCGACCATTACCGCTGTCAGGTGAGGAGTTACACGGCGGAGTATGTAACTGATGGTAGTGTAATATCCCGACCATCACCGCTGCCAGGTGAGGAGTTACACGGCGGAGTATGTAACTGATGGTAGTGTAATATCCCGACCATCACCGCTGCCAGGTGAGGAGTTACACGGCGGAGTATGTAACCGATGGTAGTGTAATATCCCGACCATCACCGCTGCCAGGTGAGGAGTTACACGGCGGAGTATGTAACTGATGGTAGTGTAATATTCCGACCATCACCGTTGCCAGGTGAGGAGCTACACGGCTGAGTATGTAACTGATGGGAGTGTAATATTCCGACCGTCACCGCTTCCAGGTGAGGAGTTACACAGCGGAGTATGTATCTGATGGGAGTGTAATACCCCGACCATCACCGCTGCCAGGTGAGGAGTTACACGGCGGAGTATGTAACTGATGGGAGTGTAAAATTCCGACCATCACCGCTGCCAGGTGAGGAGTTACATGGCGGAGTATGTAACTGATGGGAGTGTAATATTCCGACCGTCACCGCTGCCAGGTGAGGAGTTACATGGCGGAGTATGTAACTGATGGGAGTGTAATATTCCGGCCGTCACCGCTGCCAGGTGAGGAGTTACATGGCGGAGTATGTAACTGATGGGAGTGTAATATTCCGACCGTCACCGCTGCCAGGTGAGGAGTTACACGGCGGAGTATGTAACTGATGGGAGTGTAATATTCCGACCATCACCGCTGCCAGGTGAGGAGTTACACGGCGGAGTATGTAACTGATGGGAGTGTAATATTCCGACCGTCACCGCTGCCAGGTGAGGAGTTACACGGCGGAGTATGTAACTGATTGGAGTGTAATATCCCGATCATCACTGCAGCCAGGTGAGGCTCTAGCCCTTCTTGATGTTGCAGGCAAATATTTGGTTCAGGGGCCCTTGCAAGGTCACATGAGGTCATCCGAGGTCACCAACACTTTTTGTTGTCAATAACTATCGACAGAATGAAGATAGAGAAGTGAAATCGTCACCAATGTGTTCATCTCGTCGAGGCACGTCTTTCAACATGCAATATGACCTACTTAGGTCACCATTTGACCTTGCCCTGTTGTCAAATTGTTGTCAAAATTTTAAGTTGAGGTAACCTAGTCAACTCGAATTTGATTCAAAGCGCCATGACGAGATGAACACGATGGCGTCAACATTATTGCCTTATCTTTATTAGGTAAACAGTTATTTGTGAAAATCTGTTTTGCCAAAAATAGCCTTTTTGACCTTTGATGACCTCTGGAGCCTAAACTGTTGACCTGAGCTCAAATGTGAGGACACCTTGGCGATTGCATTGTTCAATAACTGTATATTGCTTTTTCCGTTTGTTCCTGGATGTCATAGTTCCCGGAGATATTTTGGGGTTTTCGAAGAGAAGCCATAAAACTGGAAAATCTGACCTTTGATGACCTCTGGTGACCTCAATATTGACCTAAGCCAAAACATGACTGAAATAGTTTCAAAATGATTTTTCACGAGCTTTCAAGTGGTGCGTCAAAACGTTAATGCAAGATAAAGGTAGGTAGGTAATCGCGCCAACGAAAACGTACACATTTATATAATATTCCAGTCATGATCGCCCAGGAATCCAAATGATTTTTTAATAATTTACTTTTTGCCAGTCCTATATTTAACTGTCATAGAAAATGAGTGCAAGGTATTGAAGAATCAATATTTTTGTACCATATGGCAATTCATTTTCCGTGGACATCCGCTAATAACCCAGAAAAACGACTAGTTCATGCCATGGGACCTCCAGGCCATCGTTCTCTAACGCATGTAGTTGGATGGAATTTGCACACGATTTTGGGTGACATTTTAACGACGTGCAGTGTCAAGAATTGGACATATCATCAACAATTAACATGGACGTATCATCATCCTTCGTGGATCACGTTATTCTGTTCCATTTGTAGCGTCACATTTGCGTTATTCAGCCCTCATCAGCCATCCAACAAAGCAGATTAATATCACCGTACATTGGGAACTGCAGTCGAAAAATGCATCTTATTCGTTCAGTATCTATCTATCTATCTATCTATCTATCTATCTATCTATCTATCTATCTATCTATCTATCTCTGTCTCCGTCTCTGTCTCTGTCTCTGTCTCTGTCTCTGTCTCTGTCTCTGTCTCTGTCTCTGTCTCTGTCTCTGTCTCTGTCTCTGTCTCTGTCTCTGTCTCTGTCTCTGTCTCTGTCTCTGTATCTGTCTCTGTCTCTGTCTCTGTCTCTGTCTCTGTCTCTGTCTCTGTCTCTGTCTCTGTCTCTGTCTCTGTCTCTGTCTCTGTCTCTGTCTCTGTCTCTGTCTCTGTCTCTGTCTCTGTCTCTGTCTCTGTCTCTGTCTCTGTCTCTGTCTCTGTCTCTGTCTCTGTCTCTGTCTCTGTCTCTGTCTCTGTCTCTGTCTCTGTCTCTGTCTCTGTCTCTGTCTCTGTCTCTGTCTCTGTCTCTGTCTCTGTCTCTGTCTCTGTCTCTGTCTCTGTCTCTGTCTCTGTCTCTGTCTCTGTCTCTGTCTCTGTCTCTGTCTCTGTCTCTGTCTCTGTCTCTATATATCTATATCTCTATATCTCTATATCTCTATATCTCTATATCTCTATATCTCTATATCTCTATATCTCTATATCTCTATATCTCTATATCTCTATATCTCTATATCTCTATATCTCTATATCTCTATATCTCTCTATATCTCTATCTCTCTATATCTCTATATCTCTATATCTCTATATCTCTATATCTCTATATCTCTATATCTCTATATCACTATATCTCTATATCTCTATATCTCTATATCTCTATATCTCTATATCTCTATATCTCTATATCTCTATATCTCTATATCTCTATATCTCTATATCTCTATATCTCTATATCTCTATATCTCTATATCTCTATATCTCTATATCTCTATATCTCTATATCTCTATATCTCTATATCTCTATATCTCTATATCTCTATATCTCTATATCTCTATATCTCTATATCTCTATATCTCTATATCTCTATATCTCTATATCTCTATATCTCTATATCTCTATATCTCTATATCTCTATATCTATATAGCTCTATAGCTCTATATCTCTATATCTCTATATCTCTATATCTCTATATCTCTATATCTCTATATCTCTATATCTCTATATCTCTATATCTCTATATCTCTATATCTATATATCTCTATATCTCTATATCTCTATATCTCTATATCTCCATATCTCCATATCTCCATATCTCCATATCTCCATATCTCCATATCTCCATATCTCTATATCTCTATATCTCTATATCTCTCTATCTCTCTATCTCTCTACATCTCTATATCTCTATATCTCTATATCTCTATATCTCTATATCTCTATATCTCTATATCTCTATATCTCTATATCTCTATATCTCTATATCTCTATATCTCTATATATCTATATCTCTATATCTCTATATCTCTATATCTCTATATCTCTATATCTCTATATCTCTATATCTCTATATCTCTATATCTCTATCTCTATATCTCTATATATAGATGTAGATGTAGATATAGATATAGATATAGATATAGATATAGATATAGATATAGATATAGATATAGATATAGATATAGATATAGATATAGATCCGCAAAAAAAAATGGGGGCACCAATGCCCTGGTGCCCCCATCAAATTGCTGAAAAACAGCATACTTTACTTTTAAAAACGAGTGCCAAGATCGTGATTTGCAGTGTTCTACAGCAGATCTCACGCGCTCGGCTTCCTGTGTTCACATGGCAGTCACGCTCGACTTCCTGTGTTCACATGTCAATCACGCTTTCGACTTTCAGTGTTCACATGTTAGTCACGCTCGACTTCCTGTGTTCACATGTCAGTCACAAGTTTCCACTGAATTTTCGTTCCAGGAATCGGTCAAGACTTTTAAGACAACATGGAAGAAGCCTTGAAGGAAAAAGATAAATAAGCTTCTCAAAAGCGTTTCTCAGCATCCTTACGGTTTTCCCATTCGTTTCAGAATTTACAAGGGCCAGCAGCAGGGGAAGAATGGCGAAGAAGGACACCTCTACTTCGAGAAGTTCCCTCACGTGGCACTTTCAAAGGTAGGGGTGTTAAAGGAAGGCAGGACCTAAACCCGCGCCCCTCTGGGGTCGGCTGCCGAACGGCACCGCTGGTGGTGGTGGTGGTGGTGGTGGTGGGGGGGGGGGTAAAGTACCCCCCCCCCCCCCCCACCCACCCCCCACCCCCCTCGTATCTTCCGAACCGATAACCAAAGCTCAAGATCAAGGTCAGGTTACAAAAGGTCACAGGTCTACAAAAGTCATGCGACACATGGTGTATGGGTTATTTTACACGTATAATTCGATAGGAGCCATTTTGACGAAGGATTTTGCGTTTGGGGCGATTGGGGCGATTGGGGCGTTTGGGTAAATGGGTCTATAGCTCGTAAGAACACGGCTTTTCCCGGCGATTTTTGGTATCAATCGCAATTTTATGAATTAATGTATAAGTATATGCTCTTACAATGCAATATTTGCAGTTAGTTTGCTTTGAATATTAAAATTCTTGAGCAGATCTGGCAATTTTTGGTTTTGTTAGTTCCTTCTACAAAATATTCTGAAACGCCCAAAAAACAGGCTAAAAAAGTATACTAGATAATCAGCTTTGATTAAATAAAATACGCAATTGACAGTTGGTTAGGGCAAAACTGAGGGTATTAATGACAAATAAAAATAATATTATGATGACAAATGCAATACAATGTCAAAAGCATAGGCAGGCCTTAATTCAACGTTACTCCGTCCCGCTGATACCGTCCAATTTAGAGCGGTAACTTCGTTGGTTTCCGAAAACCGGAACAATCCTTACTCATTTATTTAGGCAACGAATCACACCAAACGTTCTTGATTTGATTAATTGATTAATTGACGAATCTCATAAAAAGCTGAAAAGACCTCAGAAAAAGCACTTATAAACCCATGAAACACGCGGGCTTTCTGCAGCTACTGGCACTGAAAACTCAAAAATGGCTGCTCTAGATCGAACGGACGGCATTGCTGGGCACAGACCAAGGCTCTGCGCATGCGCAACGTGACGTCAGGCGACCGGCTTGCCGGTCGCCATGTTGACCGGCCGGCTGCGCCGGAGCCACGTGGTCGTCATGGTGACCGGGCGGCGGCGCCTGCGCAGAGCCAGCACAGAGCCGGAGCCAGCATTCCTGTCATCTTACAACAAATGATCAAAACGAAATCGCTAGTTATCATTAATTCTTGCTATCAAATGTTAATATGACAGAAAATATGAATGGACTAATTCATCTAGTTTTCATTGAAATAAGCTATTATCCCTGAAAGATGGATGGAGTCGCACCAAACGCCCCAAACCGCCACAGCCATCTGGCATCACCAGAGCTAGTTTAAGATGAAATTGTTAATTTTAAGTAAACTATGGAATTTCCAGATGCATTTAAAATGCATTAATTCATAAAGTTGCGATTGATACCAAAAATCACCGGGAAAACCGTGTTCTTTCGAGCTATAGACCCATTTACCCCAAACTCCCCAATCGCCCCAATCGCCCCAAACGCCCCAAACGCCTCAATCGCCCCAAACGCAAAATCCTTCGTGAAAACGGCTAGTAGCACCCATTTGCACAACCTGACCCCATATAATGGTCACACAATATAATGGTCACAAAAAAAAAATTGGAATTGAGTAATCTGAATAAAAAAGACACGCTTCTAGATCAGCGGTGTCTCAGAAATACAGCGGTGGTATTTATTTGTCTGTATTTGGTCACTAAAAGCCAAAAAAACGTAACGTCCAAAAAATGACGTCATGAGTTACTTATACGTAGTCAAAATAAATCAGTCAAAAATAAAGATATTTCTTTGACATTTGGTTTGAGTATCGTCGATACTTGATTATCTAACATATCTTCCGGTTTTTAAATATCTTTAAAAAAAATGATTTCGCAGAAATTTTCCCCAAAAAAAGTATTTGAATTTATGGGGATCAAAAACCAAAAAGTTTGCAAATCCGAGATATCCATTTTGAAGCCAATCTCATTTAATTTCTTTTGACGTTTTTGATTTGTAATTTGCTTCAAAACTCTATTTTCTACGAATTTGCAAACATTTATCGTTTTTCCACCAAAAATGGCATAACATGACATCATTATAACGTCATTATCTTCCCAAGTACTACCTTAGTTTCAGTGAAGTTTTGTAAGAAGATGTAGAATTGATGCCGCATAAGGTACTGCAGGTTTGACGTCGTTATCTCTTATAGTTTTTGAGTTATTGAGAAAATACGGGAGGGGGTAAAATGTAAAATGTCGATGAACCCGAGGTGAACAATATTATGTTTCCCTCGATAAATTTTCCAGGGCTATCGAATGCCGTTTGAATTTTTGCAATCGGTCCAGTAGTTCTGGAGATCCGAGGGGGGGGGGCAAAAATAGCCCCCCCCCCATTAAGTCGCGTTATGAAATATACCCCAGTAACTCGCGGGTTAATTGGTGCTTTAAAACCAGCATTCTTATTTAAAGTTCCTTGGAATTCCTTTTCAATCGAAAAATGAGTCAATTTTCTTCCGATTTTAGTCGTTTAGGCGTCACGCTCCATGGCCATGACTGGCCCGGGAACAGAGGTGGAAGAGGGAGTGCTTGCTCTCCCTTCTCCAGCTTCCGGACCGTTGGGCATCTCTCTACCAAATTTTGCGTGGCTGATCTTATCATTCCCTAAAAATCGTTTTATTCTTCACGGCAAGGTAGGCATTACATGAGAAACAAATAACCTGGAACATTGAATTATGATAACAAATATGTGAATGGTATGGGTTGTGGCGTAGATTGCGAAATTTTCTCACTATCCCCAAAACTCTTCAATTCTGATTATCTGGATGCTAGTCTTAAAGTTAGGCAGACTCCTGAACCAATTTTACGTCGACTCAGTTCAGAGTTTATTATATCGTAATAGCCCGGTATACTATCGATCGAAAACAAAACACGTTGGTTTGGGATAAAGGTATTTTCGACAATTTCCCTTGCACGCTTCCGTTAACTTGCGTTAATCACTCATCGGAGTTTTGCTCCATAGTGCATTAAGAAATGATTTAAAACAATCATGCCTTAGTAGAAGGTGCTTAGATGTTTTTTTGTCAAATCCGGTGGGGTTATTTTCTGCCGATTTATAAAAAGTTGTTTCGGGGGGCATGACCCTATTCCCCCTCATGAATCCGCCTCTGGTCATGGCGCCTCAAAGTGCAGATAGCTGCCAGTGACCCCAAGGCGGGTAGGCATGATTGGGGTGAGCAGAGTACCTATAACAAATATTTCGTTAACCCGCGAGTCACGGGGGGGGGGGCTTTTTTTAGCCCCCCCCTTAGAAATATCAGGAATATTTCAATAACTAATCCAGATATCGATGGAAAAATTTCAGTACCTTTCCGGGCATCATTTTTACACCTTTTAAACAAAACAAAAAAGATTTTGACACCAAAATCGGCTAAACTTTGCCAAGCCGTACAAAAGCTGTATTTGAAGCAAAATGGAATCCAAAAACCCTAAAAGGTATAAGATTGCAAGGGCTATAAATCAGCTATCTCGAGAAAAAAAATTTTTAAAAAAGGTTTTTGACCCAAAAAATTTCACAATTTTTTTTTGTGCAAAAATGCTCACAAAATCAAATTTTTCAAAGATATTGAAAAAAACGGAATATATGTCAGATAACAACATATGGGCAACTACCATACACAATTTCAAAATGATATAATCTTTTTTGACTGTCATGGCATATAAAGTATGGGTAAATCATGACGTCATATTTTGAAATTGCGTTTTTTGGCTTTTATTGACCGGATACAGACAAATAAATGCCAGCACTGTTTGTTTTAGATAAAACTGATATAGAAACATGTTTTTTTCATTTCGATTTATCAATTTCAAATTTTGACCTTCAGTGACCTGAACTTGACCTGAACTTGACACTATCTTCACGTAAATGAAGTCAGGTGGTAAAATGACTACCACTATCGAATTCTACGCGTAAAAGCATCCATAAAACATGTGTTGCATGACTTTCGTAGATATTTTGTGTGTAGTGACCTTTTGTGACCCGACCTTGACCTTGATCTTTTCCAACAATCTCACTTTAGCTCATGTGGGATATGTATCATACTTTTGACAGCACTTTGGGTGATTATAGGCGCAATCGAAGGTCATGGATGGCAAGTATTGTCCATAAACTCAAATACCTCAATTTTGACGTTTGACTTGACCGTGACCTGACATGTGACCTTAATTTGATATTTTTAAGTTTGCGTTAGGCTTATCTCATTGAGCGCTTTCGAATGCCGTCTTGTGCGTCCCGCTGCGATCATTGGTTCTGAAGATACCAGGGGGGGGCTAAAAAAACCACAGTGTTACAGAATATACCCTAGTGACTGCCGGGTTAATCTTCAGAAGGAAGACTTAGAGGATTTTTTATGAGGAGCGCTGTCATTTGCTTCTGAAGATGTTTTCATGTTTCATGTTTATTGTGTCAGTTTTGCTATGGTTTCATTGGATCATGGTCAGAAGAAACACAAAAGACGCATCTGCACTTAAATTTAACCCGCGCGGCGCTGGGGTCTCCAGCCGAACGCGCGGCGCTGGGGGGTAAATTTTACCCCCCTCGTATCTTCCGAACCAATAACCGCAGCGAGACGCGCAATGCGGCGATCGCAAGCTCTCAACGAGAAGAATCGAATGCATACTCGAAATTCTTAAAATAAGGTCACATGTCAGGTCACGGTCAGGTCAAATGTAAAATGTAAGTATTTGAGTTCTTGGGGCTATACTTTCCATCCAAAGCCTTATATTGCAACTATTATCTCACAAAATGCTCCAGAGTGTATATTGCATTTCCCGCATAAGTAAAAGGGAAATTGTAAGCAAAGGTCAAGGTCAAGGTCAGGTCACACAAGGTCACAGGTCTACGAAAGCCATGCGACACATGTTGTATGGGTTATTTTACACTTATAATTCGATAGAAGCAGCCATTTTCACAGCCTGACACCATATAATCGTCCTCAGGTCAAGGTCAGGTCAAAATTTGAAATTGATTAATCTAAATAAACATTGCATGTTTCTAGACTAGTTTTGTCTTCGAAATACAGTGGTGGCATTTATTTGTCTGTATCTGGTCAGTAAAAGCCAAAAAACGCAATTTAAAAAAATGACGTCATGAGTTACTTGTTCTTAGAGAGCCATAAGTCAGTCAAAAATAAAGAAATTGCTTTGAAATTTGGTTTGAACATCGTTCATACTCGGTTCTCTAATATGTCTTCCGGTTTTTTTTTTTAAATCTTCAAACAAAAAACTTTTGTGGAAATTCTTCCCCAAAAATCAGTTTTTTGAATTTTTGGGGGTCAAAAACCCAAAGTTTTGCAAATCTGAGATAGCCATGTCAAAGACAATGTTATTTCCCTTCTTTTGACGCCTTGTATTTGCAATTTGCAGTAACACGCTATTTTCTACGATTTTTCAAACATTTAACGTTTTTCACCAAAAATGGCATGGCATGACGTCACTAAAACGTCATTATCTGCCACCAATTTGCACGAATTTAAAAAATGGCAGAAGACGTAGAATTGATGCACCATAAGCTACCGTAAGTTTCACTTTGATACCTGTCATAGTTGTCAAGTTATGGAGAAAATCCGGGAGGGGGGTAAAATTTACCCCCCCCAGCGCCGCGCGGGTTAAGCGCCAATTTGGAAACTTGACAACTCTGTATTTTGGACGCAATCGCAATGCCAGCCATCGTCAGCAGGGTGTTACATCTGTGTACCATTTGTCGTGAACCTGGAGCTACGCCAAGATGGCCTCAGACCTCAGGTATGCCAAAAGGTCAGAAGTAGAGCCCTTCATGGAATGGGAATCCCCATGAGGCCATGGAACGGGATGGAAATGGGTGGGAATGGGGTCCAATGTAACGGGTTGGAACGGATTTGGGACAGACCATATCATTTTTTAGCACTACAAAAAGTGAAATATGCTGAAACGGGTGGGAATGGGATTATGAATTCGGATTTGGATTTGGATTGGAACGGGTTTGGGGCTGGCTGAATGGGCTGGGACGGAATGGGGGCTGAAAATGTGTCCCATGAAGGGCTCTAGTCAGAAGAGACCGTCTCTGGCCGTCAGAAGAGACTGTTTCTGACCGTCAGAAGAGACTGTCTCTGACCGTCAGAAGAGACCGTCTCTGACCGTCAGAAGAGACCGTCTCTGACCGTCAGAAGAGACCGTCTCTGACCGTCAGAAGAGACTGTCTCTGACCGTCAGAAGAGACCGTCTCTGACCGTCAGAAGAGGCTGTCTCTGGCCATCAGAAGAGACCGTCTCTGACCGTCAGAAGAGACCGTCTCTGACCGTCAGAAGAGGCCGTCTCTGACTGTCAGAAGAGACCGTCTCTGACCGTCAGAAGAGACCGTCTCTGACAGTCAGCAGAGACCGTCTCTGACCGTCAGAAGAGACCGTCTCTGACAGTCAGCAGAGATCGTCTCTGACCGTCAGGAGACCGTCTCTGACCGTCAGAAGAGACCGTCTCTGACCGTCATAAGAGACCGTCTCTGACCGCCAGAAGAGACCGTCTCTGACCGTCAGGAGACCGTCTCTGACCGTCAGAAGAGACCGTCTCTGACCGTCAGAAGAGACCGTCTCTGACCGTCATAAGAGATTGTATCTGACCGTCAGAAGAGACCGTCTCTGACCGTCAGAAGAGACCGTCTCTGGCCGTCAGAAGAGACCGTCTCTGACCGTCAGAAGAGACCGTCTCTGACCGTCAGAAGAGACCTTATCTGCAGCAAAATGGTGTCATAGGCCCCCGTGCATAGACAGCAGCAGTGCGGCTGTTGTTGACGAATATCGTGGCACTTCGCAGTCCAGACGTATTTCCCCTGGACTATTGGTTCTGGTGGGTGGCGTTCACCGAATTTTGCACAACCCTCCTGCAACACTCCGTGAAGCGTGGATGGTTCTAACTGGAAGATATCAGGCATGCGGTGCGGCATATCTTTCAGAGGAGAGCCGAAATCTGTTTCCGCAAAAACGGCACCAGTGTTGAAAGCCGATACAATGGACCTGTCCGATATTATTATTAATGCAATCTCCAGTGTTTTACAATCATGGTGATATATAATTATCAAGTATGAAAATACATTTCTTTTCATTTTAAAGTGTTTTAAAATTAGCATTCATTATGACTGTAGGGCTCCAGTTGAAGTGAAAGTCGAAATCCGCCGAAGAAAAATGGGATGGCTAGTCAAAATTGGTTATGCCCCCCCCCCCACACACACACACACTTTGAAATCGTTCCCGGGCCCCTGGGTGCGCACGTGCCCACGTGCACAGGCACCGCACTCCTGATTTATGAGAAAGTGGCCGCTGAGATGTCCCTAACCGGACACCAAATTTGAACTTAATCGGCTCAGCCGTTCCTGAGATATAGAATAGGGTGTGCACGTGCGCACGTGCATTTCTCTCCTTGATCGCGTATTTAACTACAATTTCACCCGACATGCACACTTTGCTTTGCCGATGTTCGAAGTACTCATTGCCGGAATTAAACTACATTCAAAAGAGGAGGTGGACAATTGCTTCACAGTCGGACAATGACTATTGTACTGTTTGCACGAACATCCATCGCCTTATCTCCTTCAGAGATCCCCATTCGGGAACTCTCTGCACGTTTAATGGCGCGCCCGTGCTGTATTGGTTTGCTGTACTTGTATGCAAATGACATCAGCTTGTCTTCCACGCATTATAATTACCAGTAAGCTCAGTAGTCGGCGATGAACGAGCGATCGCGAACGAAAAGTATGGTGAATTTCACCTCGATCGGGAAAGTAGTTCCCGAGACACACAAAAAGGGTGCGCACGTGCGCACGTCCAGAGGCACCCCACCCCTGACGTGTGGGAAAGAGGTGGCTGAGAGGTCCCTAGCTACACACCAAATATGAACACAATCGGTTCAGCCGTTCCTGAGATATAGAATAGGGGTGTGCACGTGCGCACGTGCAGAGGCACCCCACCCCTGACTTTTGGGAAAGTGGCGGCTGAGAGGTCCCTAACGACACACCAAATTTGATCACAATCGGCCCAGTCGTTGCTGAGTTTTTACGAGAAAACACTTTTTAACACCCTTCACGCGGCACGCGCCACGCGCAGTGGTAATCACCCACATGAGTCGGCACTGGTCTCACACAGGTTAAGTTGGATGGGGCTGCTCAGCAAAGAACCCAGTTTGTCAATCGGACGTGCGGTTGCAGAGATATTAGCTTCTCAAAAGCGTCGCCACGGGCCGGGTCGGGCCGGGCCGGGCCGGGCCGCTCATATTCAGATTTTTCCCATATACAGGGTGTCCGGAAAAAAACGTACTCTGGATTTTAGCTCGTGCTTCAATATGCACGTGCCAATTTTTTTTGAAACTTTGCATGATTATACCTTGGAACGTGGCAAAACCGATGAACACAGAAACAAGTCCTTTGAGATGCTTTTTAATATTGAAAAGGCGTTTTGTGAGGAAGCCTACATTCCAGGGTGTGTTCCAGGGTGTCCGGAAAAAAGATACTGTGATTTTCCGTAATAATTTCTACTATAAACAAACAATATTTTGTTTTTAATCGAGTATCGTTATATTCACCAGTTCATGGCAAAACAGATACTGCATGGCATTTGTACAGAGACTCCCTCTGTCAGTCACAGCTCACAGTGCAGCCTCCTACAGAAGATGCTCGATGTGCGCCCCCTTCCGGCGGATCAGCTGAGGCAGTCGCACAGTCTGCAGATGGTCGACAGCTTTGTCGATCATCGCTGAGGGCATGCGGCCGACTTCTGCGATGATGGCGCGCTTCAGGTCTTCTGTTGTTCTGGGCCTTTCTTCGTAATCATGGTCCTTTACCTTTGTAAACACGGTCTCCCCACAGAAAGAAATCCAATGGGCTGAGGTCCGGGGAATAGGGTGCCCACGCAACCTCCGCCTTGAGGCTGACGGAGGCAGTGTCTGTACAAATGTCATGGCTTATCTGTTTTGCCATGAACTGGTGAATATAACGATACGCGAAATTGTAATATTGTTTGTTTATAACCGAAATTATTGCGGAAAATCCCAGTAGTTTTTTTCCGGACACCATGGGATTCACCCTGGAATGTAGTCTTCCACACAAAACGCTTTTGCAATATTACAAAAACATCTCAAAGGACTTATTTCTGTGTTCATCGGTTTTTCCACGTTCCCAGTAATAATCATGACAAGTTTCAAAAAAATTGGCGCGTGCATATTGAAGCACGAGCTAAAATCCAAAGTATGTTTTTTTCCGGACACCCTGTACCACGGAAGGACGAGCGAGTACTACGCGCTCGCTCGTAACCAGTGCCCTTATTGTTGGGTTTCGTGGAGTGATTTAAGATCCATATTTGTAGTCATTGACCCTCATTGCCCGAGTCTATATCCACGCGACAATAAATTTTCCTCGCAACTACGGTTTGAGCCGTGTGTTGTTTTTTCCGCCGCTCGTTTGGCACGCATCCGTGCGAGACCGTTATAAGGAAAATGTAAGACAAAGTTGGTACCCGGTTTAGAAAACGTCTTCTCTCCTCCTAAAATGGACAGGCGTCCGGCGATAATGTGACGACGTTTCTGACTAAATAGCTGATTTGGTTATCCTGCTTTTCAACGCATGATGTCAAACGTTGTTTTCCAAAATTGCATTGAAACTTCTTGTCCTTCCCTCCCCTGGTCACTAAAACCACCCATGGGAGCAGGGTGCCCTCGACACCCATCTCTCCCCCCCCCCCCCGCACCGTTTCTGAACGGCGGCGAGCCACGGCTCCGCCAACCGGTCTCGACCCAGTCGGCCCGGCTCAGCGCGGCTCGGCTCGGCCAGGCGCGGCTCGGCGGGGCGCGGCTCGGCTCGCCTCGGCCAGCCTCCCCTCTCCGGAAGGTCACTGTCCGCCGACGGACAGCAGCTGCCGTGTGACGTCACTGTGGGCCGGATAGACGGGAATGGCCGCCGGAGATTCCGGAGATCAGAATGAATTAAACGGCGCCGGCCATGGAAGGAACGCTGAGTTTGTCGTGAAGGCGGTGGTGGTGAAGTGTGTGAGCGTGTGTCTGCACTCAATGTGACCTGTAGATAGAAAGTTATTGGCGAGAAAACGACTGCAGAACCATAGGGTGCCTTCCGAGCGCCAACTTCCGAGCGCCAACCCACTGGCACACTTTCACTATTGGTCAGCGACCTTAGAAGCGTCGAGAGCGTGATAATCACCGGTGAATCCGATTACTCTATAATCAAACATTGTTGCGCTTAGATTCTACTTTGCGCAGTTAAAATCGACAGCACCGAAACACGACAGTAGCCGCAAATTACACACCTAAAATGCGCTCGTGATAAACATTTCTTAAAACTACAAATATCTCTAAGAAAATATAATATAATCCCGGCAAACTTTGCAGAAAGGTAAATAAACGCATCCCGAAATCGCATGTGCCACTTTGCCAATGTCTTCATGCATAGCAAGTGAGAAATATGCATATTTAAAATTATGTTCGAAACTGCACCGTAATCCGACAAATCGTTGTTAAATTGCAACGTTGTTTGACAGCCCAAATTTGGCTTTAATGGTCGAGTTTTTGTTGGAGGGTGGCTGTAATTTCTGCATTTATGAACGAACTAATTAATATTAATATGCGTCTTGGAGGCCATTTCGCGCTCTTTATTGCCCTTACAGCTTTGTTAAGTTCTCTAATATCTATAATCATGTATTTCTAATTGGAAAACGATAAATATGCTTTAGGCCACAATACCTAGTGAAAGTTGTAAACCTTAACCGGATGTTGAACCGGAATGCGTGACATTTCGTTTTTTTTTTCTAACGGCACATTTATATGTCGTTGATGGTATGATTTGACGGATATGTTCATAAAAAAACGTACCGGTACTTAAATTTTCCTATAAAACTAGCTATTTACTTCAAAATTTATGTTTTGAGAAATTAGACATGTCGACCTGCGTCGCGATTGCCAGTGATTTTTCTCAAACACGACAAGATGCAGTGAGCTACGAGCGCATTGCGCCATTTTCAAGCACTTTACTGTGCAATACGGGCGCTTGTATTAGACAGTAAAAAATGTTCCATACTTTTGCGCTTGAAGACGATACTTGTCAGATCCTGCCATTAACGTGGATGCGCCATAAATGTATCAAAAGTGTCATTTATCCAGCGCTTTCATTCGACATTATTGCGCTATATTCAGGACAGTGCGATATTTACGAAGATTGTCTCAGAGGCGGTGCCAGGCGGTCGGTTTGTGGGGATCAAGTACAAAAAAAACTGTGCAATTATGTTAACTTATCGGGTTGCGCTCGCTTCTGCTCTACTATCTTGATGATTACCTTTTTCATTCTTTGAAATATTCCCCGTGACCTATGACCTGTTTAGCAAGGTCATGTCAAGCGCAACTGGCATCCTGTAACATTGACGCTTGTATCTTATGCACTTTCTGAGTGTTCGCTGTTCAGGAGCATATGAGCAGATGTGATAGGAGACTATGTGGTTTCCACTGATATAATGACCTTTCAGAAGTCAGCCGAGGTCACTGACCTCTGATGACTTAAGGTGACCTTCTTTACCTCGTGATTTTTTAGTATATTTTTAGACGCTGATTTCGAATTTGACATTGATTTTACACCAGTAAATCGCCTTTTTGGGCGATGACCGAGCGGGCGCGCACTGGTAAAGCTAAAACAGGTTTGAAATATGAAACGGTACGGGAGCACACGTGGTAGTAACACATAGTCCTTTTAGTCCTTTTAGTCGTTTTAGTCCTCCACAAAAATTGCCAGGTCTCCATGAATGTCAACATAAAAATTCATTATTATTAAATTGTACATGATCTCCTTTCTCGAATCCGCCAAAAGGGAGTATGTCATGAGCGCTGCATGCTTCAGCGTATAAAAAAACGAATGCTTAGATAAATCAAGCCATTTTTGATCAAGAATTATTTGTGTTCATTTCGACGTTTGCGTGTGCCACGCGCTGTGGTATCACCCCTATCAGAACGCACCATAACAAAATCAAAATTGACTTGATAATCCTATCCCATGGTCAAAACCAGAGTTCGCCATGGGCTGGGCTGACCCTATGGGCCATGGGCTGGGCCTGGGCTGGGCCTGGACCGGGCCTCAACTTTAAGGAAATCACTGGGCTCTGGATGGGCGTGGGCCCGACAATTTGAAGTAATGCGCGCGTCGCACAAGCTCATTTCAGAGCTCAACAATATTTTAGCCCGGAATTCACTTACACAGCAACACACTGTTGCTGTGGCTGTGGCTGTTTGTTTTTTGGTTAGCATAGTTGGTTCATTGTTTTACATTTATAGTATACAAGTAAATATGTTAGGATAATGATTGCAAATTTTGTGAAAATAATCATATGCCTAATCTGAACGGGCCGGACTGGGCCTGGGCCTCAATATTATTAATTTGTCTGGGCCTGGTCCGGGCCTGGGCTTGGTGTTCATGGGCCTGGGCTGGGATGAACTGGGGGTTGGTGGGCTCGTGGCGAACAATGGTGAAAACTCGATCTCAATCGGAGCAGCGGTTGCAAAGTTATTACCTTCCGAAAAGCGTCTGTATGGCCGGGTCGGGCCGGGTCAAATGTAAATTTGTCTGGTAAGTAGACGAGAAACCTCACGGGCGCTTCCCGCCCGCTCGGTAACAAATTTAAGGGTTGTGTTGTAAACTCAACAGTTTTAGTCATTTATATTTACCATGTTTTTATGTAAATTAAATATTGCATTCATATCATTGGTTTGACATTTTGTTTGATAAAGAAAAGGCAACTATGACTATAATTAATGACTATAATGTCAACAACAGGCTATAATGACAAATTGACACATTTTTCAAATGTTTTAATGTGTCATTAAAATGGCATTAGTTTCGTTAAAATTATGGGTCAATGGAGGTAGGCCTACCCAGCATAATTCAATCAGGATTTTCCTGATGGTTTGATGGTCCGATGGTCCAGATTGGAAATCTAAACAAATCTGATGGTCTGATGCCCGAACAGCTGTGAGAAAAACGGCGGCGCGCAGCGCCGCCGTTTTTTCGCTATCGTCGAGGGGGGTGTCTAAACACCCCCTCCCCTGGCGCGGCGCGGGTTAACCCAATTAGTGTCAGGGGGCAGATTCTGCACACCTCTCAGGATTTTTGCAGATATATCGCGAGTGACTAGGAGCAGACCCGTGACATTTTGGGACTTTTCCTAGAATTGAATTCCGCATATGGAGTTAAAATTTTGAGTTCCTAACCGAAACAGAGGCGGTTACAGGGTCCAGTTCTGGGAATATTTTCTTCTGTGACATTTAGCGATAATGTCGATAGCGGAGATGCGATCTTCACGGCTTCTTCCTAACTGCATGAAGTATAAAGGAGTTACTTAGGTTTACGGTAATTGAAACAAGTGCAAATTTGTTGACTTTAGTGAACTATAATCAATATTGCACGGCAGAGGCGGTTTCAGGGACTTGAAAAGGAGAGGTTTACAGAAAGTTTTTTATATTTTGCCTCCCTTTTTCGCTAACCTGGCACCGCCTATGGATGTAAATATGCTGTATAACTGTTGTGTCCGATGTCACAATAGCACACTATTTCATTTATCGAAAAGAAGAAGAAAAATACTGTTTATAAGGCATTTATTTTACCCCCAAATTTAGTGACCTGAAAACGTCTATGATTTTTGAATTTTAAAAAGTTATCATCCTATATCAATCACCAATACAATCTCTATCGATCCACATTATTTGCGTTGAAATCGGTTGATAAACATGACAGCTGTGTTGGATCACAAATACCTCTAATATTTGTCGTTTTTGCCCCCCGCCCCTGTTGCCCCCTATAACAAATTTCGCTTGTTTTAATGTAGATCGTGTTGAGGGGAATCAAATTCTTCTTTTTTTTGACAATCGGACGGACAGATCTCGAGATCTCTAGGGGCGCCACCCGATCGACAGGGACGCCACCAATATTTGCGAAATTTTACAGGGGGGGGAGGGACTCTCCTTCCGCACCGTGCGGAAGGAGAGTCACTGGCCGGAGTGGCGCCGTCACTGGGCAGAGGGGCGTCGTGACTGATCGGATGGGCGCCAGCTTTGCATGGGGGCCTCGGGTCCAAAGGACCAGGTCATGACCTGCATAACCTGATACTCGGTACGCCACTGCATGATGCAATGTATGAAATAAGAATTCAACCCATTACGGACTCATATGGGCTATGGCATGAATCATGCGTATTTACTGATCTAATTGTGGTTAGTGTGGAACAGTCCAGTGTATAGATGGCAGCACATAAAACATATGAGAAGCTAATATGATGACACGTCATGATGACAACTGGCAGCACCTGCTGATCTAACAGGAAGTTCACTGACAACAAATTGATAGGTGTTCAACCGCGCCACCAAAACACACAAACTCAGACACTGACGCCTTTATTGATCAGCAGTCAGCACAGATGTCAGAACAAGTGCCTTGAAAATTTCACAATTTGCTTTACTTTGGTGAAAACTCAATGATGATCTCATTCAAGTTTCAACACACAGGTCCATGGCGG
>JAXIVJ010006004.1:0-70035 GCA_036785665.1 Chirona hameri | reverse complement strand
AGTCGGTGACTGGGGTTCAGTCGGGCTGGTGTCCGGGGTTCAGCCGGTGTTCGGGGTTCAGTCGGGCCGGTGTCCGGGGTTCAGTTGGGCCGGTGTCCGGGGTTCAGTTGGGCCGGTGTTCGGGGCTCAGTCGGGCTGGTGTCCGGGGTTCAGTCGGGCTGGTGTCCGGGGTTCAGCCGGGGTCGCGGGGTTCAGTCGGGCTGGTGACCAGGGTTCAGTCGGGCCGGTGTCCGGGGTTCAGTCGGGCCGGTGACTGGGGTTCAGTCGGGCTGGTGTCCGGGGTTCAGTCGGGCTGGTGAACGGGGTTCAGTTCAGTCGGGCTGGTGTCCGGGGTTCAGTCGGGCCGGTGACTGGGGTTCAGTCGGGCTGGTGTCCGGGGTTCAGTCGGGCTGGTGAACGGGGTTCAGTTCAGTCGGGCTGGTGTCCGTGGTTCAGTCGGGCTGGTGTCCGGGGTTCAGTCGGGTCGGTGTCCGGGGTTCAGTCGGGCTGGTGTCCGGGGTTCAGTCGGGCCGGTGTCCGGGGTTCAGTTGGGTCGGTGTTCGGGGTTCAGTCGGGCTGGTGTCCGGGGTTCAGTTGGGCCGGTGTCCGGGGCTCAGTCGGGCCGGTGTCCGGGGTTCAGTCGGGTTGGTGTCCGGGGTTCAGTCGGGCCGGTGTCCGGGGTTCAGTCGGTGACTGGGGTTCAGTCGGGCTGGTGTCCGGGGTTCAGTCGGGCTGGTGAACAGGGTTCAGTTCAGTCGGGCTGGTGTCCGGGGTTCAGTCGGGCCGGTGACTGGGGTTCAGTCGGGCAGGTGTCCGGGGTTCAGTCGGGCTGGTTAACGGGGTTCAGTTCAGTCGGGCTGGTGTCCGTGGTTCAGTCGGGCTGGTGTCCGGGGTTCAGTCGGGCCGGTGTCCGGGGTTCAGTCGGGCTGGTGTCCGGGGTTCAGTCGGGCCGGTGTCCGGGGTTCAGTTGGGCCGGTGTCCGGGGTTCAGTCGGGCTGGTGTCCGAGGTTCAGTTGGGCCGGTGTCCGGGGCTCAGTCGGGCCGGTGTCCGGGGTTCAGTCGGGCTGGTGTCCGGGGTTCAGTCGGGCCGATGTCCGGGGTTCAGTCGGTGACTGGGGTTCAGTCGGGCTGGTGTCCGGGGTTCAGCCGGTGTCCGGGGTTCAGTCGGGCTGGTGTCCGGGGTTCAGTCGGGCCGGTGTCCGGGGCTCAGTCGGGCCGGTGTCCGGGGTTCAGTCGGGCCGGTGACCGGGGTTCCGTCGGGCTGGTGTCCGGGGTCCAGTCGGGCCGGTGTCCGGGGTTCAGTCGGGCTGGAGTCCGGGGTTCAGTCGGGCCGGTGACCGGGGTTCAGTCGGGCTGGTGTCCGGGGTTCAGTCGGGCCGGTGTCCGGGGTTCAGTTGGGCCGGTGTCCGGGGTTCAGCCGGGGCCGCGGGCTTCAGTCGGGCCGGTGACCGGGGTTCAGTCGGGCCGGTGTCCGGGATTCAGTTGGGCCGGTGTCCGGGGCTCAGTCGGGCCGGTGACCGGGGTTCAGTCGGGCCGGTGTCCCGGGTTCAGTTGGGCCGGTGTCCGGGACTCAGTCGGGCCGGTGTCCGGGGTTCAGTCGGGCCGGTGTCCGGGGTTCAGTTGGGCCGGGTCGCGGGGTTCAGTCGGGCTGGTGACCGGGGTTCAGTCGGGCCGCGGGCTTCAGTCGGGCCGGTGGCCGGGGTTCGGTCGGGCCGCGGGCTTCAGTCGGGCGCCGCAGGGTTCAGTCGGGCCGGTGTCCGGGGTTCAGTCGGGCCGGTGACCGGGGTTCAGTCGGGCTGGTGTCCGGGGTTCAGTCGGGCTGGTGACCGGGGTTCAGTCGGGCCGCGGGCTTCAGTCAGGCGCCGCAGGGTTCACGGGGTGGCCTACGTCACGGGCACCATCCCTGTTGGTCAGACCGTATCATGCATAATACATCAGCGGGCCGCACCGCTCTGCAGCGCCACCATGGAAGCGCATCGCATTCAGAAACGCTGCGCAGAGCATCCCAGACGGGGCATCGCTGGGGCCAAATTTCAGCCGCCGTGGAGGGCGAGCCTGCGGTGTGCTGCCAGCGTGACCCGGCACTGACCCAGTGAATACCAAACACGAGGCTGTCCCCGGGCCGCCTTGCACTAGGATGCTCATGTCCCGCGATATATAATAATCAATGTAGTCCAAATCAACGCTTGCTAGATTACTATTATTATAATTAAATGCTTACCGGATAACTATTATGATAATTTGAGTACCAGAATGGCATTGTGAACGTCAACGACGTTGCAGAATTGGACCTCATCCAGATCACATTCACGGGACAACCGTGAACCGCGCGTCAAATGGTGACATATCAAACATAGATCGCATTGAAGCCAAATGACGTATGCACTTATTGGCTATAAATCGGCGACCATTGTTCACAGATTAATGTCTGAGTTCGGTTCGATATTGCATTGCAGGCTGTACGGTTGACAGCGTTACAGCAGTGGCGGATCTAGGTTTCGAGTTTGGGGGCAGGAAATTCGCTCCCTTTCGTCAGCAAAAAGTTGTTGACCGGAGGGGGGGGGGGGGGGGGGTGGTGTCGGGTCGTCAGCAGAAAGGTCTTTTTCGTTCGTTGAGGGGGGGGGGGGCAATCTCGCTTTCCCGGAACAAAAATCACAACCTCCCGGAACGGTTGGGGAGATATGTATTTGCCTACCGATTTGTCGTTGGAGGGGGGGGGGGGCAATTGGGGCATTCCAGAACAGATTGACCAAAACAATCTCTAAATAACACACTACACCTCATATTTCGATAAAACTACGTGTCTGGGGTTATCTGGGCTGTTGATTTACACTTTGGACTTTTCAGCCTCGTCCGTCAAATGGTTTTCTAGTTACAGCCTCGGGCAACTTTGTAATGTCAAGCAAAACTTAAGTTTTCAGCGGACAATATCTCCCATATAAAACAGTAAAACGCCTTAATCAGCGGTAACCGGGCGGTATCTGTTGCTTCCCTGGGACAAACTGCATACAAAATAAGTTGTATTACATTTGTCATGATCTCTTGTCTCGAATCCGCCAAAAGGGAGTACGTCCTGAGCGCTGCATGCTTCATCGTATAAATTAATGCTTAGATAAATCAAGCCATTTTTGATCAATAGTTATTTTTGTTCATTTCGACATTTGCATGTGGCACTTGCTGTGGCACCACCCCTATCAGAACGCACCATACAAAAATCAATATTGATTTGATGATCCTATTCAATGGTGAAAACCCGATCTCAATCGGAGCAGTGGTTGCAAAGTTACTAGCTTCCGAAAAGCGTCTGTACGGTCAGTTCGGGCCGGTTCGGGCCGGTTCGGGTCGGGTCAAATGTAAATTTGTCTAGTAAGTTGACGGGAAACCTCACGGGCGCTTCGCGCCCGCTCAGTAAGCATGCTAGTCATATAAACTTATATACCAGTAAAACGCCTTTTTGGGCGATGGCCGAACGGGCATGCTTTTATTTCAGTCCTTTTAATCCTCCAGAAAAATTGCCAGGCCTCAATGCATGCCAACATAAAAATTAAGTTGTATTCAATTGTTCATGATCTCCTTTCTCGAATCCACCAAAAGGGAGTACGTCTTGAGCACTGCATGCTTCATCGTATACATTAATGCTTAGATTAATAAAGCCATTTTTTATCAAGAATGACGTTTGTTCATTTCGACGTTTGCGTGTGCCAACTGCCACGCGCTGTGGTACCACCCCTATCAGAACGCACCATACCAAAAACGAAATTTATTTGAAGGACCTACACTCAGAAACACTTTTGAGAACTTTTGCTGAATGCTCTTCCCTGAGAAACCTGCACGGTTTCCATTTTGAGACCTTTCAGTGGATGGTCTCGCCTGACACATCTACATGGTCTCCGCGTTGGTTGTTGAGAGTAAATATGTCTCCAGCTGACAATGATATGTATCTGAGACCATCATGCAGTCAACGAATTATAAAAGTCTGTCGCGATCGAGGATGGAACCCGCGGGATGTTTTAGCAGTCACCTGTTGAGAACAGTGGATGATCTCCTGAGATAATCCTGAAATTGAATTCATTCCATACAGATGGCGCCACCATAGCACTGCAGGTGTCGCTGTAATCGCAACGACGGAAACCGACTTTTATTAAAGTAAATACCGAATAACTTATTTTTTCGATCGTTTTGATTTGTAAATATTACTTGCATACCATCATTTGTTAACCAAACAATATTAATACACAAAGTCGGTAAGTATCAACCTCACCCAGCAATTGCCTTGGTTGGTACCGTCTTTTTGCTTGTTATGGTATAAGCCACGCCGTAGCTCATTGGTAGAGCGCTCGCTTAACATGTGAAGGGTCCCCGGTTCAATCCCGGCCGGCTCCCAGACGTTTTTCAGGCATGCTCAAGCAAGACTAAATAGTTCACGCTGAGAACCTTGACAAAACAAGATAATCTTGAGACCAAAAGACCCCCTCGAGAGTTCTCTGCAGAGACTAAATCGACCCCTTTATGGTCTCTGAGAACTCTCAAGAGTCTCCGATGTCTGTCAGTGTATCCAATGGTGAAAATCCGATCTCAATTGGAGCAGTGGTTGCAAAGTTATTAGCTTCCGAAAAGCGTCTGTTCTGCCGTGTCGGGCCGGTTCGGACCGGGTCAAATATAAATTTGTCTAGTAAGTTGACGAGAAACCTCACGGGCGCTTCGCGCCCGCTCGGTAATCACCAAAATCATCAGGAACAATAGATTATTATGATGTAATAATTTTTGGAAATTCGGAAATTTTGATATTTCAACACGTGATCTCAGGTCAAATCACGTGATTTTATAATGTGGTCTTTTAAAATTCGGATTTTTCCCATGCCAGAATGGACATCGATACATAAACCTTCGATGTTGAAAAAATTGGTGAGTTTTTTTTTCTTCTAAATATAATATATATATTTTTGTATTTGGAAAAATCATGGTCTCCAGCACGTCTTTAGTAATAACTTAGCGCATAATTGTGCTAGAGAGCTCAATTAAACGGCATTATGCTTAGGTATCTCGGCGACCTGCTTTCAAGTATATACATCAGCCCTGTAGTCGCTCTGTGACCTCAAGGTCACGTGACCAGAGGTCACCAGGTGCTGTCCACGTCAGATCGATCAAACCATAACATCCTACTTCTCACATTTCGATTGAACTAGGTATCGGGGGTTATCTGGGCCGTACATTCACGCTGTGAAATTGTCAGCCCCGTCCGTCGAACGGTTTTCGAGTTATAACCTCAGGCATCTTTGTAATGTCGCACAAAGGTTTAATTTTCTTCGGGATATAAATGAATTCCGTTACGTTTGAATTATTATCGTTAGCACCGGCGCTGTACCGTTCACCAAGTTGCTCGCTAAATTTTGAAATAATTTGCCTCTTCTTTGTGATTATTTGACCGTCGTAATGAAGCATTTGCACTGATTTGCGTTTTCCATTTCCTTTCTAGAGTAACAAGAAATACTTGGTACATCTCTCTCTCTTTCGTCGTACCATCGTACCCTTGACCTAGTAATGAGTCCTTGGGTTTTTGGTTTCCTGATCCTTTTGAGTTGTTCTTGAGCTGATATAAGATTGTCTGCATCGCGTTCCTCTCCACTTAATGCAAATGCTTCTCGCATTTGGTTGATATGCGCAATTGCCGTTTGCTCTTCCTCACGAGTTTTTCTCGCCTTTCGCTTAGAATATTTAACGGTTTCGCCTCTAATCAGCATTAATAATGTTTCGTAGAGTAGTTTAATACATATTGTGAACTGTACCTCTCCAAATTTTAGATGATTAGATAAAAACGATTCTGCATAAATTGGATTTGCATATTGCTTCACCGTCTCCATGGTAATTGATTTAATTGTAAATACGTAATGCGTTTTAATTGTAAATACGTAATTTTCATCTTGCAACAACGAATCATTGAACTTCCATATCCCGGGCCCGCGTGGTTCATCTGCTTTTTTTTGCACGGATACGGTTACACTGTTATGGTCGGTCCTGTAACCGGATGTAATACTGGCTTCGCCTATGCAATTGACTAAATGATCACTTATAAATATTATGTCAATTCTGCCAAATTTCATGGGGTTACGTTTCAGCCACGTGCATTATTTGCTGTTGGGATAGAGTTGCCTCCAAATATCTACTAAGCTATGAGTCTGTTTTATTCTCTTGAATTCCATTTTAGCATATACATTGTTATCGTTCACGTAGTTCGAGTCATTGTGGTGATCCATCACGAAATTGAAGTCACCGGCAATGATAACGTTATCTTGAGGGCACTGTTGCAACTGTTGACCGATTTCTTTGAAGAACGAAGGGCAATCTTCGTTTGGTCCATAAATACTTATAAGCGTGTAAATATGATTATAAATTTTGCAGACGATGGCGATGTAATTTCCATCACGTCTGTATTGTTCAGATATGATATCGTGTTGTATGTTTCGTCTTATCAATATCGAAGTTCCTCTACTGTTTGATGTTTTACAAGAGTGGTAGCATTTTCCGGGCCACATCGCATCCAAATTACTTATTGATTTCAAGGAAACGTGTGTGTCTTGTAAAAATATGATGTAAAATCTAGAATGCCTCAGGTAATTTAACACGTCTCTTCTTTTGTCTTGTCCTGACAGTCCTCTGCAGTTCATTGACATGATCTGTAGATCAGTCATTTATACATATATTTGTGTCTGAAAAGGTGCAGTCAGCGTGTGTGTATACCCATCTGTTTGCGTGCAGGTAACTGAGAGCTGATGAGCTGTGTGTACAGATGTGCATATATAATGAAGTGTGAGTGTGTGTGCGGTACAGTAGTTCTTACTTCTTGCAAGGAGGATGGAGAGGAGAACGCTGCAAACGTGCCTCTCACGCGTCGGCGCCGGCAGACGCCGGGATCGGAGAGCCGGCCGGTCGGAAGAGCAGAGGCGCGCGGGAGCCGCCGACACTCGCGCGAGCAAGGCAACCAGTACCAACGCCACAGCCACCGCCGCCGTCATGCCACCGCCGCCGCCCCCGCCGCCGCCGCCGCCGCCGCCGCCACCGCCGCCGCCCCCGCCAGAGGAGTCAAACGTGGTCCACCCACGCGTGCCAACTGTGTGCAAACAAAACACGGACCAGTACCAAAGCAAAAAGGAAATTGCGAAGCAAATATCCGGGAAACATGTCTAGGGACAGTAACGTTAGTAACTTTAACAATCAAGAAAAACTGTTCTGCGAGCAACCAAGTTTGTATACTCTGAATACACAAGATGCGATGCGACTGATGTACAATACAAACATTTGGGGAAAATGCATGAACACAAAGCAAACACACGAACATTTGGGAAAAATCAAAAGAAGCAGGTTCACATGATAGGAATCACAGGAATGTACACACGAGTGAAGCATCACTGTTTTACTGGGAGCCCCAGCTCTCGCAGTCTCTCGACTGAGCTGACACGGGAGCTGGTAGGCCGAACTTTTCCGCCTTGTAGAACACATGACCCCACCTTGTGTAGACGGTGTATATTTTCTTCACTATACCCAGCGCCATACCCAGAGGAGGGGGCGCCCCGGCCTAGAGGGGCGCAAATCCCATGAACTTCCTAGATTTCACTTGCTTAATTTTCCTGCCCCTCTTTCACATAAAAAGAGCAAGTGAACTTACTACCAATCCTTCCATATTGGGAGCATGGGTTTTATGCCAGAAAAGTTGTCAAAGCGTGCGAAACAGCGTTATTGCTGATGGGAAGACATTTGCAATGCCCGGTCAATGGTGGTGAAACATGCATCGACGAGTTATAATTACATATAGACGAATTATATCGACGAATCAAGACATAAATGTCGACGTTACGCAACGGGCAATTCATTTTTTTTCGTTTGTTTTAAATCGAAAAAATACAGCTTTGACAACTTCAAACATACACCCGCACAGCGGCACGCTCGTGCAAGGACTGCGCATTGAACATCGACATGGGACATATCCCTGACTAATGAGCGACTAGTTGAATTAACCCGCGCTCCGCTGGGGGGGGGGGGGGTAAATTATAGCCCCCCCCCCTCCCGGATTTTCTCAATAACTTGAAAACTATGAGTAGAAAATCAAGTTTTGATAGAAATTGCAAAACAAAAACGTAAAAGGAACGGAAATGACATTCTCTTAAAAACGTTTATCTCGGATGTGCGAATTTTTCGGTTTTTGACACAAAAAACAAACTTTTTTCTTCATTTCCACAAAATCTTTTTTTTAAGATATTCAACAAACCGGAATATATGTTAGCGAAGCAACTATGGACGATACCCAAACCAAATTTCAAAGTAATATCTTTATTTTTGACTAACTTATGGCTAGTATAAGTAACTCATGACGTCATTTTGTCAAGTTACATTTTTTGGCTTTTATTGACAAGATGCAGACTTATAAATACCACCGCTGTATTTCTGAGGCAAAGCTGGTCTAGACACATGTCTTCTGTATTTATATTAATAAATTTCAAATGTTGTCTTTGTTGTGATCTGACCTTGACCTGAGGGCCATTATATGGGGTCAGGTTGTGAAAATGACTGCTACTATCTAATTTTACGTGTAAAATAACCCATACAACATGCGTCGCATGACTTTCGTAGACCTGTGACCTTTTGTGACCTGACATGGACCTTGACCTTTGCTTACAAGTTCACTTTCGCTTATACGGAAGATGCATTACATTATACCTTTGAGAGCACCTTGTGCGATAATAGTCGCAATCTAAGGCTTTGGATGGAAAGTATAGCCAAATAACTCAAATTCCTCAATTTTGACCTTTGACCTGATTTTACCTGCCATGTGACCTTGTTTTAAGAATTTCGGGTATGCAATATATTCGTCTCCTTGAGAGCTTTCGATCGCCATCTTGTGCGTCCCACTGCGGTCATTAGTTCGGAAGATACGAGGGGGGGTAAAATTTACCCCCCCCCCCCCAGCGGGGCGAGTTCGGCTGTCGACCCCAGCGGGGCGCGTTCGGCTGTCGACCCCAGCGGGGCGCGTTCGGCTGTCGACCCCAGCGGGGCGCGTTCGGCTGTCGACCCCAGCGGGGCGCGTTCGGCTGTCGACCCCAGCGGGGCGCGTTCGGCTGTCGACCCCAGCGGGGCGCGTTCGGCTGTCGACCCCAGCGGGGCGCGTTCGGCTGTCGACCCCAGGGGGGCGCGTTCGGCTGTCGACCCCAGCGGGGCGCGTTCGGCTGTCGACCCCAGCGGGGCGCGTTCGGCTGTCGACCCCAGCGGGGCGCGTTCGGCTGTCGACCCCAGCGGGGCGCGTTCGGCTGTCGACCCCAGCGGGGCGCGTTCGGCTGTCGACCCCAGCGGGGCGCGTTCGGCTGTCGACCCCAGCGGGGCGCGTTCGGCTGTCGACCCCAGCGGGGCGCGTTCGGCTGTCGACCCCAGCGGGGCGCGTTCGGCTGTCGACCCCAGCGGGGCGCGTTCGGCTGTCGACCCCAGCGGGGCGCGGGTTAACGGATCATATCGACTACCACTCGATGCATTTCACTCCACATATTCACAGCACTGAAGGTTTGGGTAGTAAACAAAATTCACAATGAATAAAATAATTAAAGGAAAGCTTATCAAGGAAGAAAAGGAAACATCGGCCAATAACTTGCAAACGCTAAATCCCGCAGACATAAGAATGGTACCGAACGCTTCGGTGCATCATGACAGGTACAGTGGTGAATAATCAAAAGGT
Organism: Chirona hameri; assembly: GCA_036785665.1. Taxonomy (NCBI): domain Eukaryota; kingdom Metazoa; phylum Arthropoda; class Thecostraca; order Balanomorpha; family Balanidae; genus Chirona; species Chirona hameri. Next base: position 60,338 of record JAXIVJ010006004.1, on the reverse strand, counting down.
TCGGCCCAGTCGCACAACCAGAAAGCACATTTCGGGAGGGGGATACAGCTGTTGGGATCGTCATCGTCATCTTGAAAAACGACCTTGAAGAGAAGATTTTTCTTCAAAATTGCGAAATTTAAAAAAAAAAAATGCAAATTTGAGATAGCTATCTGAAAGCCCCTGCAATGGTCTACTAGTACCTCTTTTTGTCTTGCATTTTGCAGAAAGATAACCCTCCACGAGTGTTTAACCATGCAAACCTCTGGTATCAAAAACGCCCGAACAAGCCTCCCAAAAAGTGCTCCTGGAGACGCTTATGAGGCAGCTTTTTGAAAAAGTACACCATCAGATGCGCAATGAAAAGATAGGAAAAGTCAGAAAGTTTGAAGACCTTAGCTTCAATATTGAATGTGCAGCACACGAAAAATATCCGGGAGGGGGGGGGCGATTCGCCCCCGGACAGGAATAGGGTTAAGTGTTAACCAGTAGTTTTTTGGTCTTATCCAATACGATCTAACAATGAAACTAAATAACCATTACCGCATGGGCGTAACCACCACTGAACACTGTACAGTGTACACTGGGTACACTGTACTAGTTTTCGTCACGGGCCCACCAACCCTTAAAGACATAAAGACATAAAAGAAAAGTGCAGCAAAGAGCCTCTTGGGCCCATCCGAGGTTGCACCCCACCCACCCCCACCCCCCCCCCCCCCCCCTCCACCAGTCTCGCCCCTTCAAATCACCTTACTCTACCTGCATAAAAGAAGGCTAATCCCACGAGTATTTATGAACTAATCCCTTCTCTGTAAAGTATTTATCTAATCTAATTTTGAAGGAAGCAAGTGTCACTGCATCAGCGACATCCCCTGGTAGCATATTACAATGTCCTACAACCCTTCTACTGAAAAATGACTGTCGTAGCCTAGTCCTACTTTGTTTCATAATGAGTTTATGCTGATGACCTCTACCTCGATTTTCCCTATTGAACTCAAACATACCCTTTAAATATCCAGAATGCTGACTATTTACAAATTTGAAGACTTCAATTAGATCTCCTCTTAGCCTTCTATATCTAAGTGAAAACATACCCAATTTCTTTAATCTATCTTCATAAGGTAAACTACCAAGACAATTAACCATTTTTGTTGCCCTTTTTTGAACTCTTTCTAACAACCAGCAATCTTTCTCATATGTTGGAGACCAGGCTTGTACACAATACTCCAAATGTGGTCTAACGTATGCACAATACAGTTTTGTTATTACCTTTTCACTCTTGTAGGAAACATTTCTGTTAATGGCCCCTAGCATTCTAAGTGCCTTTTTCCTGGCTTCTACAACCTGGTCTGACGCTGATAGTCTATTGTTTACCACGACACCTAAATCTCTTTCCTTTTCAATCTGCTCCATTTTCTGCCCACTCATTTCATACCTATGTATGAAAGCCCGGCCCGGCCCAGGCCTTAGCCCTTAGCCCGGCCCGGCCCAGGCCCATGCACACCAAGCCCAGGCCCGGACCAGGCCCGGTCAAATTCATAATATTGAGGCTCAGGCCCGGTCCGGCCCATTCAGATAAAGCATATTATTATTTTCACAAAATTTGCAATAATTATCCTAGCAATGGAGGGGCGTCGTTTTCTCTAGGCCTGGTAGGGCCAAGCCCTATCGATGTTCAGTTGGGCCCTATCAATACCTCTCTGGGCCCTACCAATGTTGTACACCATTTCCTAGAAGAGATGACAATTTCAACAAAAAAAATCAAAGTTTTGCTATGAAGCGTATACAAAAGCGTATACATGGACCATGTGTGGCAATTAAAATACCTAAATATCATAAGTTTGGGTTGTTTCAAATCACCTTATATGAGTTGTTCAATATCAGATCATGTATGCCTTACTCAACTATTTCCCTTATGATTCAAACAAGACAAAATTCATCATGACAACGGATTTTGCTAACATCAATGGTTAACGATTGGCAAGGTCAAAAGATCAGGACACTTTCTGACCTTGATGATGATTGGGGTTAAGGATCCCCAAAGGAATCCGCAATGGCCAATGGAAATATGGGCCAACCCTATTTTCCAACATCAGTATATGACACTATTGCAAAATGGGCGGAGTTGTGTGTCTCAACTCTCAACTCTCAATCAAATCTGACATGGAACACACACCATGATTTCAGTGATATATAGTCAGTAACATCAGTGATTTACGAAAATGAAACCTTGCGAGAACACTTTTCTAAAATAAAAGCCCGCCCACCAAATCAGTCCAACAATGTCAATATTAGGTTATCACAAAGACATGATTTTCATTTGCAATGAAAATGAAATAGGCAGATCCACGTGCAGGACATTCAGATCAGTAGATTCAGGAATGTCAAGGTGAAATGCCTGACCTTTAATCTCAAGTTTATAATTATATCTAACTCATGATTAATATAAAATGTTATGTACTGACTTAACCCTCGCCAGTGAGGGGTGGATGCCACCCCCTCGGTTTTTCGGGAATAACTCGCGTAAATATCAACCGATTACGATGAAACTTTCAGTACCGTACTTTTGAACAATTTGACACATATTCTGAAAATTTTGAACTTTCTGGTCACATGATCCGTGACCTATGACCTGTTTTTCAAGGTCATGTCAGGCGCAACTGGCGTCCCGTAGTATTGATCCTTGTAACTTGTGCAGTTTTCCAGTGTTTGTTATTCAGGAGCTCAGGAGACATGCACAGGGGTTTACAGGTGACAGTTGTGGTTTCCATTGAGATCGTGGCCTCGATTGACCTTTTTAGAGGTCAACCGAGGTCACTGACCTCCGATTATCTCATATTACTTTTTTGGCTTCTGGCAGCTTCTAGGACATTTTGTGACGCTGATTTCAAATATGGGATCCATTTTACATAATTATATGTTCCACTGGGGTCATGCGCCCCACAGGTCAACCGAGGTCACTGACCTCAAATAACCTGCCATGACCTTTTTGGAATTTGGCAGTTTCTAGGACATTTTGTGACGCTGATTTCAAATTTGGCACCCATTTAGCATTATTATATGCTCATTCGCGATTCTAGCTCGATCAAATTCAATTTATACGCATTTACAATTTGGTTGACTTTTGGGTCATTGACATGACCTCAGAGGTCACCTAATGACCTAGGACCTTACAATCGGGTGTCAATGGCTTCCTCTCGTGGCAAGCAAATCGATCGTTTTTTAATCGAAGCTCTAGCTCAATTAGGGGCGAAACGCTATGGGGGGAAGGGGGTTGTACCCCTCCCTGCACGGTCACGCACTGATCCAGGGCCGTATAATAGGGTAGAGTCACCAGCCGCCTCGGCGGCGTGCGGTGCGCGGTCTATTGTGACGTCTTTAAGGTCCGGCGGCCCGGGACACGAGACCGGCGTGCGGGAGGGGAAGAAAGGGTCGGGCAGCGATTGACAGGGAACGTCTTTCGGTATACTCGGCCGCGTAGTAGGGATACGATCAATCATTAACATCACATCAAGAAGATGAAAGTCAGCGCGTAGTAGGGATACGATCAATCATTAACATCACATCAAGAAGATGAAAGTCGGCGCGTAGTAGGGATACGATCAATCATTAACATCACATCAAGAAGATGAAAGTCAGCGCGTAGTAGGGATACGATCAATCATTAACATCACATCAAGAAGATGAAAGTCAGCGCGTAGTAGGGATACGATCAATCATTAACATCACATCAAGAAGATGAAAGTCAGCGCGTAGTAGGGATACGATCAATCATTAACATCACATCAAGAAGATGAAAGTCAGCGCGTAGTAGGGATACGATCAATCATTAACATCACATCAAGAAGATGAAAGTCAGCGCGTAGTAGGGATACGATCAATCATTAACATCACATCAAGAAGATGAAAGTCAGCGCGTAGTAGGGATACGATCAATCATTAACATCACATCAAGAAGATGAAAGTCAGCGCGTAGTAGGGATACCATCAATCATTAACATCACATCAAGAAGATGAAAGTCAGCGCGTAGTAGGGATACGACCAATCATTAACATCACATCAAGAAGATGAAAGTCAGCGCGTAGTAGGGATACGATCAATCATTAACATCACATCAAGAAGATGAAAGTCAGCGCGTAGTAGGGATACGATCAATCATTAACATCACATCAAGAAGATGAAAGTCAGCGCGTAGTAGGGATACGATCAATCATTAACATCACATCAAGAAGATGAAAGTCAGCGCGTAGTAGGGATACGGTCAATCATTAACATAACATCAAGAAGATGAAAGTCAGGGAAGCAAGTTGACGGCTATGGCCAGTCAGTGGTTGACGGAAAACCCTTCCTTTAACATCTCAATCGCTAATTTTCTAGCCGTGCGTCTGTCTGTGTATCTGTCTGTGTATGTGTCCTCATTTCTTTAGCCACACGAACAGCACAGATGGCAGCACCGATGACGGTGAAATTTTAACACACGACAGCTTCAAGCTTTGTGATGATTCACGGCTTTTTGCCGTGAAACGCGCCAGAAGGGGCCATGTTTCCCTTCTCTCGCAATATAAATCCAATCCAAATAGCCGGCGCTTGAAAAAAGATTTTAGCATTAGCTCGAACTACGATGGGACCTTAGCTGAGCGGGGCCGCTAGGCGCTAAATAAATAAAACGCTGTAATGCCTGTTTTTTGGTCGGCGTAATTCGGGTCGGCAAAGCTTGCCACCGACGCCAACGGCGTCGCCTCTTCACGCAGCGTAGCAAGCGGAGACCGCCTGTCTATATCACTAATTTGCTAGCCGTACGTCTGTCTGTCTGTTCGTGTGTCCTCATTTCTTTAGCCACACGCACAGCACAGACGGAAGCACCGATTAGGGTGAAATTTGCACACGCGACAGTTTCAAGCTTTGTGACGATCTACGGGAAAAAATATAAAGTCGCTCCAATGTCTGTGTCGGTCACAGCACGCGCCAGAAGGGGAATGTTTTCCTTCTCTCGCAATGATAAATCCAATTGGCACCCGACCATGGATAGCTGACACCCGAAGAGATCACGTCCGATAAATGTGCGAGGCACTCGCACTTCCTGAATTACCCGCCCACACAGGTGGCGCTCCAGCCGCCCACCGCACCGCGGCCACAAGCCAATAGCACCGCCGACCCCTTCATACGTCACCGCCGGGACGCCCCGCCCTCCGAGCCGGGCCTTTTGACCACTATAGAGGTGACACCCCCTGCACTGATCGGACGCTGCACACTGCACATGCGAGGGTTAAACACCTGGTTTGCAGCAATAGCCAATCCAAATTCTGACTCGAAACCAGGCAGGCTTATTTTGCTGTGGTACTGCACCCTGTGGCGCTGTGGTACCACCCCTATCAGAACACGCACCATAACAAAATCGAAATTGATTTGATGGTCCTATCCAATGGTGACAATCCGATATCAATAGGAGCAGTGGTTGCAAAGTTATTAGCTTCCGAAAGGCGTCTGTATGGCCGGGTCGGGCCGGGTCAAATGTAAATTTGTCTAGTAAGTTGACAAGAAACCTCACGGGCGCTTCGCGCCCGCACGGTAATTAAATCGGAAGTTCACTTATGCACACAACGGCGAGCTATTTAGTGTCGGTGATTTGTTTCGTCGACCAATCAGGGACGTTGTCACGCTTCTTGGCGCACTTACTTCCTTTTTGACCCTATGAATTGTTTACAAATCAACATTCAAACCAGAGATAGTGATAGATCAACCTGTTCGTCACCATATGTAAGTACATACATTTCTTTTTAAATCCCCAAATATAATGTTTGAGATATAAAAAGTTGTTATTTCACTTTTAAATTGAGGCACGATCAATTTGATATACTTGATATATTTGATATATTTGATATATTTGATATATTTGATATATTTGATATACATGTGTCACATAAAAACGCAGATAAATAAATCAAAAGGTGAATATTTCCATGTAAGGTGCAATTTGCGCCTCCCCCCCCCCCCCCCCCCCCCCACAGTACAGGCGCCCTTGGACATTGGGTCATGAGCATTTCTAGAAGCAAATCACGCCAGAGGGACAGGAAGGGCGCCCTGAAAGTCAGACATTAGGCGCCCCTATAGAGGCAAATGCCACCCCATGGTGCGGAACCGGTGCCCTCTAAACCGGACAATAGGCGCCCGTACAAGCAAATATCGTGTGATGTCACCCCCAAAGCCAATTTTGCAGTGCCATTTTTTGACGTGGTGCCCCTGTAGGCGCCCCTGCTGCCGCTGGAGCCGGGCGCCCCGGCATGGGCGCAGCTACAACAACATAAGGCTTTGATGTAGGCTGTGCCATCGGCATTAGGGAGACGCGACAGCCCATCAGTTCCCAATGATGCAGCTGTATACAATATATTTAAAATTAATCAAAGTTAAATATTAAACGTAAAAATATCAGCACTAGAAATTGAAGTGGCTTAAATTAGTGTAGTTTTTTTTTTTTTTTGGGGGGGGGGGTATTTTTAGGACAGGACTAAGCGTTTGTGGTCAGCCAGTGTACCCAGTAACTTTGAGCTCGTGGTTACGCCCCTGCATTACCACGATTGAGCTCGTGGTTACGCCCCTGCATTACCACGATTGAGCTCGTGGTTACGCCCCTGCATTACCACGATTAAGCTCGTGGTTACGCCCCTGCATTACCACGATTGAGCTCGTGGTTACGCCCCTGCATTACCACGATTGAGCTCGTGGTTACGCCCCTGCATTACCACGATTAAGCTCGTGGTTACGCCCCTGCATTACCACGATTGAGCTCGTGGTTACGCCCCTGCATCACCACGATTGAGCTCGTGGTTACGCCCCTGCATTACCACGATTGAGCTGGTGGTTACGCCCCTGCATTACCACGATTGAGCTCGTGGTTACGCCCCTGCATTACCACGATTGAGCTCGTGGTTACGCCCCTGCATTACCACGATTGAGCTCGTGGTTACGCCCCTGCATTACCACGATTGAGCTCGTGGTTACGCCCCTGCATTACCACGATTGAGCTCGTGGCTACGCCCCTGCATTACCACGATTGAGCTCGTGGTTACACCCCTGCATTACCACGATTGAGCTCGTGGCTACGCCCCTGCATTACCACGATTGAGCTGGTGGTTACGCCCCTGCATTACCACGATTGAGCTCGTGGTTACGCCCCTGCATTACCACGATTGAGCTCGTGGTTACGCCCCTGCATTACCACGATTGAGCTGGTGGTTACGCCCCTGCATTACCACGATTGAGCTCGTGGTTACGCCCCTGCATTACCACGATTAATATGGTTTGCATTGGCAGCTTGGGAAACCTCCAGCGGTCGAATTATTGCAAACTTGCAAGTTGCAGACCTGTAATTAGTAACGGCAAATTATTGGGCGAGTCCATTGTCATGCCGCACCCGGTATTTGTTGAGCTTTTCATCGTCAATAGGTGATGGATTTGAGTGGAAAGTTAGACAAATTCTGATCTTAAACTTTGTTCTGTAAATAACATTCATATTGCATAATCACATTCACATTTTAATGAAGTAAATTCAAACTTGCTTAACTAAGTAGCTGTTTTCAGTATATTATACTGCTGATAATTGAGTATTTATGTTAAAATTCATCGAAGTTTGTTGCAAAACAGAACAGAACAGTTGTATTAAAATGAGGTCCACAATGACGTTGGCTTTTCACTCATTCACGTTGAATAGGTAACACAATGGGGAAATTGGATCACATATACACTAAACGCACACGCATGCACCCAAATTCACTGATTCGCATCCATACCTACATAGCCTAAAGCGACTTGGCAAATCGCTTTACATCGGCCCGAAAAGATGGTATACGAGGCTCAACGTGCATGTCGTTCATCAGTGACACACCGCGATAACAAAGGCGCCGTCTCCCTGCCTCCACACGAATAGACAGGAGGGTGAACATGTCGGCTCGCCTGGTGTTGTGGTTGTGCCGCTGGCGGGTTCGCGGTCCGATTGTCTGTAGGAGGCTCTCCGGAAGGCCAAAACTGCCTATGGATCCCACATTAGGCTGTCAGTCAATGATGGTGGCAGACACTGATTAGTCATCTACCATCGATGGTGGCAGACACTGATTAGTCATCTACCATCGATGGTGGCAGACACTGATTAGTCATCTACCATCGATGGTGGCAGACACTGATTAGTCATCTACCATCGATGGTGGCAGACACTGATTAGTCATCTACCATCGATGGTGGCAGACACTGATTAGTCATCTACCATCGATGGTGGCAGACACTGATTAGTCATCTACCATCGATGGTGGCAGACACTGATTAGTTATTTGATTGCCTTCTTAGGCACAAGTGGTGACCGGCTATACACAAATGTGCATTTCAGTGAAGTGGTGTGCATTGAATTATAATTTTCGCAAATAATTTTGTATGTAAAATAACAACAGTGTTTCGACTTGTTTGTGACCTAAAATGTGTGTATTGGTTTAATATAGGGACGTCGCCATCGAGTTTGGGGGCCTGGGGTGCCGGGCCCCCTAGAATCGCTCACCCTCCTGGAGTGCCGCCCCCCCCCCCAGAATCGCTCCGCCCCCAAGGTTATCAGGATTTTATCATTAGTCCTAGTGGGGAGAGGGATGGGAATTATGGAAGGCAAACACCTGGCTAGCCGCTCAACACCTGACTGCCCCCCCCCCCTCCCCCGACTCAAAATATTGTGGCTACTTCCTTGGATTAATATTCGCACATTAATAATAGCACACAGGATAATAGCAGTACAGGATACTACAAGGGTAGTACAATAGTGCAGGATTGATAATAGTACATCTCACTCACATCACCATTATTGGATAACACTGGACCTGTTATTTTTATTATAATATTGATTTTTTTATATTGAATAAAACGCATATTATATTAGGTACCTACCTAAATAGCTTTATGTGATTGTCAGTGTTACAATTGTGTTTTTGTGCTATTTTGTATCCCGGTTCAACCCAGTTATACCTGTATGATGGTTTTATATTAATTTTATGTTGTTTTGCTCGATACAAATACACATTAACCCTCGCCCTGGTGGTGTTGGGGGGGGGAGGGGGAGGGGTGGTGGTAGTTTTGCCCCCCCCCCCCCCCCCACCATCTGAGTTTTGTCTTCTTGTCGGGAATAGCGGGACAATGGCGGCGCGCAGCGCCGCCAAATTTGGTACAGCTGTATGGGCATCGATTACCTACATCGTGTGGATTGTTTTATCTCAGATCATCTCAGGTCATCTCAGGTCATCTCAAGTCAGGTCACCAGGTCATGTCAAGTGACCTACCACCAAAAAATGGTTGTGGTCGTTTCAAAGCCACAGTGTTCGTCCAAGAGATTTGAAACTTACATGATTTAATAAGGTCAAAGTCCCTACAATTCCTTCATCTCAAATTTTGTATATCGGTGACCTTAGGTCAGATCAGTTCAATTTCGTGACCTCCCCATCATAGGTCAATGGGAAAATATACAAATGCTTCCTATTCAAAGAATATGCATTAGATCAGGCCAATTTTGTTCAGAATCATGTTATTTTAGCTCATTCTTGATAACGCAGGTGCAATTGTTGCTCGGTCACCTCTGCAAAGTCAGTGAGGTCATCTGCCAAAAATTATTGATAGAATAAAGATAGAGACGTGTAAATGATACCACTGTGTTTGCCTCGTCGAGACGCATCACCTCCATATGCCAAGATCGATTTAGATTGAATCGCACCGATTTGGTTGAATCCATTTCATGGAGATGTGATAGATCGATTATTCGTACCGGAAACGAACGTTTTACCAACACCCCTGAGCGTCGCTTTATACTGAATCAACCACTCTGAGCTGCGTTTCATGGAAGTTTAGAGCGGCAACACAACTTCTGCGTTATGAAACCTCTTTTAAAATTCTTCAGCAAGTCAAGCAGCTGCAATAACCTCCGTGGCTAGGTTAATGCTTAATGCATTTCGTCCAGCTAAGTGTGCACATTTCAGTCAATATACGATGAACTTTGTCACTGGGTAGCTATGAAGTCATTATATATCAAGTAATTTATCGTTTCAAGAGAGTGGCCCTCGTTGGCCCGAAATTACTCATGCAATACTATTACTATTTGTGCCCGGAGATTGTTTATAATGGTTCCTTTACCTATGGCGATGCGAGCTCAAATCAGGTTTCGATTCCAATTACTTGATCCATCCGGTGAAAGTCATCCAGTGAAGACGTTGCGTCTGTCTGCAGGGTAGGGGATAAAGTGGATTGATACTTGATCGTCCGGCGGCGGAAGTTGAATTAGCATGGTAAAATAATATAAAAGATTATCAAATGAATGATGACGAGATTGAAGAAAATAATATGCAGAATATCAATCTGTTTAAGGATTTTACACCAAAGTTTAAGCTTCTGACATCCATTGTGTGAGTATCCCAGGAAACCGACCACGGAGCTCAACCGTCACCAGCTGGACTCTCGTACCGAGACAGCGTCCGCACAGTCTCTTTGTTCCCGCGCTGAAATGGTTCGCTTGCGGCTGGCCCCGACGCCAAACGGCACGCTGTTAGGGAGAAGTTGCGGCGCAATGTGAGCGAGACACTGCTCGGGGAGCGGAGCGTAAGTTCCGGAGGAGATCGAGACACTGCTCGGGAATCGGAGCGTTAGTTCCGGAGGAGATCGAGACACTGCTCGGGGATCGGAACGTAAGTTCCGGAGGAGATCGAGACACTGCTCGGGGATCGGAGCGTAAGTTCCGGAGGAGATCGAGACACTGCTCGGGAATCGGAGCGTAAGTTCCGGAGCAGATCGAGACACCGCTCGGGGAGCGGAGCGTAAGTTCCGGAGCAGATCGATACACTGCTCGGGAATCGAAGCGTAAGTTCCGGAGCAGATCGATACACTGCTCGGGAATCGGAGTGTAAGTTCTGGAGGAGATCGAGACACTGCTCGGGAATCGGAGCGTAAGTTCCGGAGGAGATCGCCGTCTGAGTATACCGTTCTTCTCGGAGAAAACTTTGGTCACAACTCATCGGGGACTCATGAAAACGGAAGTCGGTCAATGGCCGATCGGGGACGTTCGCACGGGGCAGTACACTGGAGGGGGAGCGATGACACCTTATCCGGGACAGTACCCTGGAGGGAGGGAGCAGTGGCACCGGGGAGGGCACAAGTTGTTTGGTAGCCGTGACGTTACCATGGCAGTCGAATCCCGCTCCACAGTGTTAACCCGGCAGTCACTGGGGTATATTCTGTAACACGACTCACTGGGGGGGGGGGGGGGGTACCCCCCCTGGTATCATCAGAACCAATGATCGCAGCGGGACGCGCAATGCGGCATTCGAAAGCGCTCAATGAAATAAACCTAACGCACACTTAAAGGGAATGGGTCACCTTGAAAGTTAAAGTTGTCTTCAAGTTCAACCATTAGGTGCATCTGGAGCTCAAAAACTACGAATATGACTTTGGTTTGGACAACTGATGGATATATGCGGAGAAAGAAGTAAGTTTCTCTTTCTATTTCACGATAAATCGTACGATAGCAGCTGGCGTTCTGGCTCCGCCCCGCTCCGCCTGACGCCAAGTACAGTCTCTGACAAGGGGCCGCCGCGCCGCCCGGGCGGCTGAGCGGATACTAGCGAGGCGTCGTGACCAGAGACTACGTGCCAGAGAGTGTACCTGCCTCCGGCGGCGAGCCGGCGGCGGCGAGCGGCAAGCGAGATGTCCCGATCGTGGCATGGAACAGCGGATATGAAACCGGGCCCACTAGTCCTGTGTCGAAATTACTTAACGTAGGGAGGTAATTCTTTCACCACAACCCATTTTGAGATCTGCTCTACAAATCTGCTATCTCAGTCCAAAACTCCATGTTAAAGGTGAACTATTCCCTTGAAACATTTCCAATTAAGGTCACATGTCAGGTCACGGTCAAGTCAAACGTCAAAATCGAGGTATTTGAGTTTACCACCTGAAATCGACGCAAATTTGACACCATTTCTGAGATAATATAAAATTTAAGCAACTTTTACCGAGGAAAGTTTGTTTTAAATCCGTTATCGATGTACAAGCAAGCGAAATCCGATGAGTTTTCAGAATTGTGTGAGACCTCGGGGGGATTCAGCCCCGCCCCCCCCCCCCCCCCCCAAACTGACCCAAATCACCCATCCTGGATCCGCCCTTGTTGCCCCCCCCCCCATATAAGGCCAAAGGTGGGGCCATGGCCCACATATCCCCCCCCCCGCTGCGGCCGCCAGTGTGTACAGTCCATATTAGACCCTTTTGTACTTTTATACTTTTGCACTGATTGATTTGCGCCGCGTAGGGGCGCGGAAGTTTTTGCTTTATTTTGTTTTTGTCTGGATAACTAGTCCCTAAAAAGCGACAGGTTCTATAATCTACATGTATCAGCACAAGGGGCCCTCAGGGCCCCTCGAGTCCGATACGTTGTTGCCTCTGGTATAAAGGCACGTTTGTGCCCCTGCATAGTCCAAGGAACGGGAGGCATGAAGGGACATTTTTTGGCATAATTCAGCAATTTAATTTAGCATCATTTCGCTCTCTAGAGCTCTCTGGAGCTCTAGAGAGCGGCCATAAAAACGTCTTTAAGTATCCAACACAATCTATTCCGTACATGGCTCTCGTGGGACTGTGTGGACAAGTGTTGCCAAGGAGGCTCCATTCAATATCTGACTGAAAGCCAGCGTGTGTTGTGTGGTCAGCAGCATTGACACGACATGAACAAGTCACCCAGCTAAGGAAATCACGTATTTTAATCAACTCTAAGGTAATTTTACTCAAATTATTGCCCTTGATATACTGTTTTGCCGCCAACACTAGCTATTATAAATTGACAGCCGGAAACAGAGGTTTTTTCTGATGTGTGTATTCAAACGGGCGAAGCAATTTTTACTCCTAGACGTTTAGCTTTGTGCGATGCATATTAGAGGCTTTTTAGTAAGATGCACAGTGGATACCGTGCAGAATACGTTCTTTTTTATTTCAAAGATACACTTTTGGTTGCACGAACATAGGTCTTTTCAAGAGCGGCGCCACAAAATTTGGATGGGGGCAGCCAGGTGGTTGGCCCTCCCACTCCCATAGGCTTATGTTAAACTCCCACTAATCTTGGGAGGAGCGACCTGGGGACTTGGCCCTACCCCCTCCATACGCACACACACACACCATCACCGTTGGCGACGCCCCTGGGTCTGTTTAAAAACGTATGAAAAGTGTGCCGTTTTTATGGTCAATTGAAATAGCGAAGGGTTTCCGTATACCCCTGAACGAGAGTGAGCCTTTGAACATGTGTATTCCTCGTTTGCAAAGTTTATAGAACCGGAAGGTGTTGCTCAGTCAAGGTGTGGTAATTATTCATTAAACCCAGTGGGTGCCAGGCGCCGGCTCTAATTTCGAGCAAAGCCGAGTAATCGCGTGACATTGGAGCAGCTACACGGCGAATGGCGTGGCACAGAACAATCATCCAGACTTGATGCGTCCGGGCGAGTTGGCTGTCGCATGCGTGTTGCGCGGCAAAAGTTTACAGGTGGCTGGAAATTCATGGTAAGCCAGAAGGCGTTTGATGAAGTAGTTATACACAACGCCCGTTTTATTGGATCACCACACTTGCAACATTGTGTGAATGTCTTGCCGATTAACACAGGGACACAGGGTGTAGAAAAACAATTTGTCTTACAGAGCTGACTAAAACGGACGAATTGCTTGTTGTTGCCTTAATGATTCAAGATAGTTGAATATTGAATATGCATCATATCGCCTGAAATAGGAAATAGGATGCATAGCAATTATTTGAAGGTCCCTCAGAAAAGGGTAGGGATATGTGCACGTAACCTGTACACTGCATACTTAAGATTTTCCGGCAAAAAGCTTTATCATGTAATTGTTTGAAAGCTTGTGATTAGATAACGTAGATCACTCCTTGTCACAATCCTCTTGGTTAACAATTGTTCAATTGTATCACCGTTTTCGTCAGTATTCTTGCTAATTTGCCCATGTTTGAATATCGCAATGGCGCATAACACGAAACTCACTCATGCAAAAGTAGCGCCTTAATATAAATACTGATCTCGGTGCTGGTTCGGTCGTTGAGGCTGGGAATCGGAAGCCAGCGGCCGTTTCCACATTAAGCGGCCCGTGAATGGCGTAATAGCCTCAATGCCGGACGATTATTGCCGGGTGTAATCTGTGGGGCCAAAGCCGCTCTCGGATGTCCCAGTACATAGCGGTTTCAGCTTTCCAGATCCATGCAGTGAAGTTTTGCTAGAGCACACCGTCATTTTATGAGGACTGCATTTGAGTAGTACGTCAAGGATCCCAGAGCGTCAAATGACTGGCTAAAACACTGCAGTATATAACTGCATTACTCAACTGAACGCAATCTTGTTACCCGGTCCGCGCCGGTGTTCGACGCCACTTTCGCCGTGCCGGGGAATGCCTGAACGGCCCCTCGAACTCGGCTCCTATGGAGAATAGACGAGAAAAAACAATGGCATGTCAAAAAGCATGTCGAAACTGCTTTGATGATTTGTTTTGGCTCACATCAATATTGAGGTCTTAACCCGCGAGTTACTGGGGGGGCTATTTTTTGCCCCCCTCCCGTTATTTTGCAATAACTCCTAAACGAACACCCGTATCGTCACCAAACTTGCAGTAACTTCTCTCCTATCAATTCTACACATGTTGGCAAAATGAAAAATATGAGGCTATGATAGGTCAACCGGGAATGACGTCAGAGTGACGTCATGTTCTTCGGTTTTTGTTGCAAAATAATGGTTTGCGGAAACCGCTGTCAAAGGTACGATATTTGAGATAAACTAAATTGTATTAAATCAAATTACTGACAATCGACCGGGCTATCAAACTGCCATCTCGGAGTTTTGAGGTTTTTTTAAATTCAAAATTTTGAGAAATCCGAAGACATTTTTTTTTTTTAAACAAAATTTTCAAGAAAAAATCAGAATTATCCAAAAACCGGAATATATGTGATCGAGACGTATGCCGTGAATATGTGTATCAAATTTGAAGTCGATATCTTTAAAATTGACCGAGTTATGACCTTTAAATGACACAAATCGACCACTTCTCACAGCATTACTATGACAAAAAACGCATTTCCATTTTTGCTCTTTACTTCTATTCATATGGAACAAACAATGTTCTAAGGTCATTTTTCGCGTTCTAGACGAAAAACAAACCCATAAACATGTGTTACAACGCCTAATGACCGTAATCTGCAGTTTGACCTCGTGACCTCGGATGACCTTGACCTGACCCAAGGTCATAAACAGCTTAGAAAGGTACTTAGAAGTGTCAGACACACGAATCATACCGATTTATCAACAGCTTATGCGTTTAATATCGCAATTTTGCGCGACAATTCCATCCATAGAGACCTTTTGACACAGTCAAACATTTTGTACTTGACCTGACCTGTGACGTCATCAGTGACCCCGAGGTCAACAATATTATGTTTTCCTCGACAAATTTCCCAGGGCTATCGAATGCCGTTTGAATTTTTACATTCGGTCCAGTAGTTCCGGAGATCAGAGGGGGGGGCAAAAAATAGCCCCCCCCCCCAGTAAGTCGCGTTATGAAATATACCCCAGTAACTCGCGGATTAAGAGGTCACCAAATGCCAAATTTTTATATTTTAGTACTTCGCTCCAGAAACACCTAAAATATCTCGAGAACTATGATAGCGAGGAACAAGCGAAAAGGAACAATTGAAAGCTCTTAAACAATGCAATCAATTGGTGTCCTCCATTTTTAGATCAGGTCAACAGTTCAGACGCCACTGCCAAAATAAAAGGTAAACAAAATAGGTAAACAATAGGTAACGATTGCTGTTTTTGTCGAAAAGGTGTTTCGTTAATACATTTTTACCGAATAAAGATATGCAAACGTTTTAACCCGGCATTGACCAGGGTCTCAGCCGAACACCATTGACGGGGGGGGCGTTAAACGCCCCCTGGTTATCTTCCGAACCAATAATCCCAGCGAGACGCGCAAGGCGGTATTCGAAATATCTCAATGAGATGAATCTAAAGTATACTCAAAAATGTTAAAGTGAGGTCAAATGTCAGGCCACGGTCAGATCAAAGGGCAAATTCGACGTATTTGAGTTTATGGGCCATACTTTCCATCCAAAGCCTTCGATTACGACCATTTTCACACTAAAGTGAGATTGTTGGCAAAAGTAATGGTTCAAGGTCAGGTCACAAAAGGTCACTATGTGTAAAATATCTACGAAAATCATGCAACAAATGTTTTATGGGTTATTTTCCACGTATAGTTCGATAGTGATAGTCATTTTACCACCTGACTTCACTTATGTGAAGTTAGTGTCAAGTTCAGGTCAAGTTCAGGCCACTGAAGGTCAAAATTTGAAATTGATCAATCCAAATGTAAAAGGCATGTTTCTAGATCAGTTTTGTCTCAGAAATGCATTGTGGGCATTTATTTGTCCGTATCTGGTCAATAAAAGACAAAAAACGCAATTTCAAAGTATGACGTCATGATTTACCCATACTTTATATGGCATAAGTCAGTCAAAAATGATTATATCATTTTAAAATTTGGTATGGTAGTTGCCCATATGTGGTTCTCTGACATATATTTCGTTTTCTATATCTTTGAAAAGATCGATTTTGTTGGCATTTTTTTCACACAAAAATCATTAAAAAATTTGGGGTAAAAAAAAACTTTCAAAAATCCTAGATTGCCATGTTGTAGCCCTTGCCATTTTCTATCTTTTGACGCATTTGAATTGCATTTCGCTAAACATATGTCATTTTTACGGTCTGTTAAAGTTTAGCTAATTTTTGTGTAAAACTCGTGTGTAGTGACGTCACTAAATTCGCTATAACTCGAATTTGATTCGACGGAATTGCTTTATTTTGTATCGGATGACGTAAGCGTAATTCAGAAAAAGGTACCCAAAGTTTCACGCTGATATTGATAGCTCTATTGGTTTGTGAGCTATTACGAAAATGTATCAGGGGAAACGTTAAATGTCCCCCCCCCCCCCCCCCAGTCAATGGCGGGTTAAAAATCATCGTGTTCGTCTTGTTAAGGCGCTTCGAACCATATCTGTGATGACTGATTTTGATTAAATGCCAAGTTAATGTCTCAGATTATTGTCAGGTTAATGTCTTTCAAGGTTATATGGTAACCCACGTAGGTTATCTTGCACATTGTCGGGAGCGTCTCGACGAAATAAACAGTGTTCGTCACGGGCCCACCAACCCCCAGCCCGGCCCGGCACGGGCCCATGAACACCAAGCCCAGGCCAGGACCCGGCCCGGTCAAGTTCATAAATTTGAGACCCAGGCCCGGCCCGGCCCGTTCAGATTAAGCATATCATTATTTTCGCAAAATTTGCAATAATTGTCATTGCATATTTACTTGTATACCATACATGTGAAACAATAACCAACTATGCTAACAAAAAAAAACGCGCACAGCCACAGCAACAGTGTGTTGCTGTGGTGGTGAACTGCTGGTTAAAATATGTTTAAGCTCTGACCTGAGCTTGCGCACATTACTTCAACATTCTCAGCCCAGGCCCGTCCAGAGCCCGGTGATTTCCTTATCGTTGAGGCCCGGCCCAGGCCCGGCCCATGGCCCATAGGGCCAGGACGAACTCTGGAAATAAACACAGTTAACCCGCGAGTCACTGGGGGGCTTTTTTTAGCCCCCCCTTAGGAATATTAGGCATATCTCAATAACTAATGCAGATATCGACGCCAAACTTTCAGTACCTATCCGGGCATCATTTTCACACATTATAAGAAAAAATGTTAAAAAAATCGTCAGATTTTTTTTTAGATATAGTGAATTTAGTGACGTCACTAAACACGATTTTGACACCAAAATCGGCTAAATTTTGCCAGGCCCTACAAATGCCGCATATGAAGCAAAATGCAATCGAAAAACGCTAAAAGGTAGAACATTGCAAGGGCTACAAACCGGCTATCTCGAAATTTCGAAACATTTGGGTTTTGACCCCCCCCCAAAAAAAAACTTTTTTGAAAAAATGCTCACAAAATCAAATTTTTCAAAGATATTGAAAAAAACCGGAATATATATCAGATAGCAACATATGGGCAACTACCATACCAAATTTCAAAATTATATCATCTTTTTTTACTTTTATGACATATAAAGTATGGGTAAATCATGACGTCAGATTTTGAAATTGCGTTTTTTGGATTTTATTGACCGGATACAGACAAATAAATGCCAGCACTGTTTTCTTTAGATAAATCTGATATAGAAACATGCCTTTTTTATTTCGATTTATCAATTTCAAATTTTGACCTTCAGTGACCTGAACTTGACCTGAACTTGACACTAACTTCACGTAAATGAAGTCAGGTGGTAAAATGACTTCTACTATCGAATTATACGCGTTAAAGCATCCATAAACCATGTGCTGCATGACTTTCGTAGATATTTTGTGTGTAGTAACCTTTTGTGACCTGACCTTGACCTTGCTCTTTTCCAACAATCTCACTGTAGCTCATGTGGGATATGTATCATACATTTGACATCACTTTAGGTGATTATAGGCGTAATCGAAGGCCATGGATGGCAAGTATTGTCCATAAACTCAAATACCTCGATTTTGACGTTTGACTTGACCGTGACCTGACATGTGACCTTAATTTGATTTTTTTTTAAGTTTGCGTTAGGCTTCTCTCATTGAGCGCTTTCGAATGCCGACTTGCGCGTCCCGCTGCAATCATTGGTTCTGAAGATACCAGGGGGGGCTAAAAAAAAGCCCCCCCCCCCCCCCCCCCCAGTGAGTCGTGTTACAGAATATACCCCAGTGACTGCCGGGTTAAGTCTGTCTCATGGCTCGACTTTTATTTTATCAAGATTATTGGTAAAAAAGTGCCGGTGACCTCAGATGACCTCGTCTGACATTGAAGAGGCTACTGACCACAGAGTGTGCACTAGTTTCTTCAAGATTGAGCTATGATAACATAACCTTGAAATAAATTGTTTGCTCTAATGCAGTGGCGGTTCTAGGTTTCAAGTTTGTTTTGGTAGGGGGGCAGGGGTCGGAGGGCAAAGATTTCGCTCCTCAAAGGTAGTCACGAGCAGTTCCGTATTAGTTGTTGAGCGGGGAACAATTGGGAAACAATTATTGATTAGAAGTTTCACTTCATCATGGGGGTTAATTTCCATTTCTATTACAGCCCTCCCCAATCGTGGATTGCGGTGGTTTTTGCCCCTATCGCCCCCCCCCCCCCCCCCCGCCTCTGGATCCACCAGTGATCGAATGTGTATCATCTGGATATGAAGCATTTGTCTATTTTCACTTCAGAGTGACTTAAATGGCGAGGTCACAATATTGACCTGGCCTTAGGTCACCGCTATAAAAGAACCGTCTTTTGTTAGTTCTTCATTTTTATGCTATAACTCACATGAGTCAATAGTTCGAAACGACAACTTTACCTGCCAAAGCCAAATTTATTTGAAGACAACCACGTGAACCTGCACAAAGATAAATCGACCCTCGTGTTTGTCTTGTGACGCGGTCCTCGTGTTTGTCTTGTGACGCGGTCTTCGTGTTTGTCTTCTGACGCGGTCCTCGTGTTTGTCTTCTGACGCGGTCCTCGTGTTTGTCTTGTGACGCGGTCCTCGTGTTTGTCTTGTGACGCGGTCCTCGTGTTTGTCTTGTGACGCGGTCCTCGTGTTTGTCTTGTGACGCGGTCCTCGTGTTTGTGGCGCCCCGAGCGCAGATCGCACTGCGTGCTGAATGTTTGATGATGTGAACACTGGATGTTCAGCGCAAACGCACCGTCTCCTGACGGTGTCTCCTGTCACGCGCCGTCTCCTGACGGTGTCTCCTGTCCGCACCGTCTCCTGACTGTGTCTCCTGTCACGTCTCCTGTCACGTCTCCTGTCCGCACCGTCTCCTGACTGTGTCTCCTGTCACGTCTCCTGTCACGTCTCCTGTCCGCACCGTCTCCTGACTGTGTCTCCTGTCACGTCTCCTGTCACGTCTACTGACTGGTCACGCAGCTGCGCTCAGACGCGCCGTCTCCTGACGGTGTCTCCCGTCACGTCTCCTGTCACGCACCGTCTCCTGACTGGTCACGCAGCTGCGCTCAGACCAGGTGCAACAAGATAACAATCTTTTGCGGATGGATGGATTGCCTAGGTCAGGTCCCGCGCTAAACAGAGCCTGTTGCGCAGGTCCTGATCGAACCATCCGATTGCACAATTCCTGGCAACAGGCAAAATTAATAAGCAAAGGTTTGATGTGCTCAAACATACCTGGTACGGTCCGGTCCGTCCTCTGACGTCACCCGGCCGCTGCCACCAACCGCCATCCCAGTCAGTGGGGGCGGGGGGGGGGGGGCAAAAGCGACCGCCGAGGCGATTGGAGCCTGGCCTGACACACCTAGGTCTGAATCGCAACGCTCTCCTGACGACTGACCTCATCCCACGCCAGTCTAGAACTGGTAGCACCAATGAATGAGATCATGTATGTTATTAAATCATTATGATGCAGTATGCTCGGATAAGTTACGAAATCGACGAATAGCGCGAAGAAGAGAGGTATCGACAGAGCGATGGAGTCGCTTGACTAATGTTTCATGTTAATATGTTGACGACCTAGATTATTGACAAAGACTGAAAGTGAAGAAGAAGACAAAATAATGTTAGGCAGCATTGAAATTGGATGTACATCGTCACCAAACATAGGTATTAGGTAAGCCAGTGAATGTAAACAACCTTTAAAGAGAATCCAAGCCCTCATCCAACTGATAATGTGAATACATGTCTATACCTGCCATGCAACATACGAATGTTAAACACGCGGCGTCACATGTTGTCACATGTTATTGTAACACATGTTGTTTAACAACAAATATGTTGTAATGCCGATTCCGAGATGGCCGATAAACCCCACCGGGCACCCCATATCTGCTGGCCTTCGACTCAGTGGCCAGGGAGGGGGGGAGGAGAGAGGGGGCATGGCCCTTTTGCCCCCACTGGATCTGCTCCTGTCGATATCTATCATTGTTTTCAAGTTATTGGGCAAATTCGGGAGGGGGCAGATTCAATAACATCCTGAATCTTCTTCAATTCGGATTAAAGAGAAATAATGACCATTTCCCACAACAAAATGGAGTTATTACTTGAAATCGACAGACGAGACCAAAATATATTATAAATTCATCACATTTTACATAAAAATTCCCTACCGAAAGATATTTCAAGTTTAAGGTGAAAAGCGTTCCTCACTTTTAACGACCGGTACTTGCAAGTACGCATCCGCATCAAACTGCGCAACATCCGCATCAAACTGCGCAACATCCGCATCAAACTGCGCAACATCCGCATCAAACTGCGCAACATCCGCATCAAACCGCATCAAACTGCGGGCTTTTCTTGTATTGCTTTTTTACGCAATGGAGTGGAAAATATATTTTGCGTTCTGTTTGTTGTGATTATATGCCCGACGATCCTCTACAATTAACAGCCATTTATTAAAAAGATAACCAAATTAGCAGTAAACTGATGCATATAACGGCGGCCTAGTTAGTGGTTGCAACCCCCAATTTGTGAAAATTGCTTCATTTATTTTCAACATTAGGAGTTTTGTAAAGTTTGTCTCAGGCTGTGTAGGACATATGTTAAATATGCCTTATATTATCATGAAAAATATATTAAAAAAATCCCCAAAAATTAACAAACAATACAAAAACTGACAATTAACCCTATTCCCAAAATTACGTTAACCTGCGGGGGTCAGATTCTGTCCCCCAGAGATCTCGAGAACCGCACGGTCGATTTCGATGGGGAAAACGCTATTCGATTCGTCATGACAAGATCATCCTTTAAGAGGCCCGAAATTTATTTTTGTTCAAAAATGGGGACCAGGGGGCAAAAACACGGAACTTTTGGTTGTTTTTTGAAAGGTCATTGCGGTCATGTGGCTTGGCCGATTTTCATGCCCTAAACGTTTTTGAGTTTCCAATGTACTGGTCTTTAATATACCAAAAGTCAAATACCAAAATCAAAAATCATGGGTGTATTCAGGGGATGTAAAATGGGGGGCATTTTCGGATACCAAATTTGTGCTGTTCGTGATTGTTTGGGACGACATGAACGTCACATGTGGGCATTACTTGCTGTAATTTGTTAAATTTAATATATTGCGCATAGGCGGATGCAGGAAAACAACATGGGGGACCATGCGAGTAACGCTTTTATCATCTTACTAATTTGAAGTTGGACCTAATTGGAGGAATGGTATCGCCTCAAATTTGTTTAACCTGAGTGCGCCTCTGCCAACAAACATGTATAATCCCAGTGTGTATGATGCATATTGCATTGCAGATGTTTCTGACGCATGTATTGCACCGCAAACTACGAAGAAAGTATGCGCCGCACAACCGCATTCGTAACACCCTCCCCAAAACAGGAGCCTGGCTCCGCCTCTGCTGGCCCCATCTTTTTTCTTCAAAATTTTGACACAACACGCGCCATTCAAAGTTAGGAAAAGTCATAAAGTTTCAAGACGCTAGGCCTAACGGTTTAGAAGCGGCAAGTGAAAATCACCGGGGGTGGGAGCAGAATCTGCCCCCGCAGGGAATAGGGTTAAATCGGAAGCTCATCGATGCACATCGACGGCGACCTATTTAGTGTCGGCGATTTTTTTAGAAGTGCCCATTCAATAACGTTGAACAGATTGATACAAAAGCGCCAGATGTGTTGCTTTCCAATAGTGGAGGGAATATATAATACCACACGGGGCCGGGAAAATAATTATTTGGGACCGAGGTCCGCGCTGAGTATTCCGCCCCAGACCGAAGGTCGAGGGAGGAAAATTCAAGCACGGACCGAGGTCCCAAATAATTATTCCGGCCCAAGTGTGGTATGAGTTTTACCGTATGACGCTGAGATGGGGGACCAAACAAAGACATATTTTCCACCATACTTGGGTTTCGACCTCGGCGACAAAGATGAAAAAATCAGAGAATTCATACAATGATCATCATATTTCAGTAAGCGACTTTCGTGTTTAATGAATGTTTACTTAAGAGGAAAACAACTGCCAAGCAGTGTTGAACATATTTCAGCAGATTTTTTTTAAAACTCTTTATACTATTTGCACAAGATTTGGGAAAACTTTTCGGCCTGGGGTAGAAATGTTTTCCCAGATCAAATAACATTGAGCTGAAATGTTATACCACCCTCACGTGCTAACGTTAAAGGGATATCTCGGCATATGGTAAAATACCGATCATGAACTCCTTAAGAAGTATATGTACTTGCTTTTTAATTTTTCCAAACTTCCAACTTTGAATTGTGGAATAATTGTATTTAATTCTTAAATTTAGGTCACATCATTGTAATACCATAACGGTAGCCAAAGCAATTGTTGCTAACAAAATCAAAAGGTCATTATTTCCCTTTAAGGAAATAACATAGTACGTACACACCGATTGTGCACATTTACGATGAAGTTACAAAATCTCTACAAAATAACAAAATAACATGCTCCTTACACCTTAATTTACAGAAAGCTTTGGATACAGTTTGCCTAGAAATTCTCTTGAAAAAATACGCCGCATTGTGATACGAGGAATTTCTACAAACAAATTGCAAATTGCAAAACAATATAGTCATATCTTAATAAGAGGCATCAGATGACAATAATAGATGAGGTTGCATCTAAGAAACAAATGATTAAAATTAGAATCCCACGGGGTTCAATTTTAGGCCCTGTTTTATCCATTCTCTATATTAATGACATTGGCAAAACAACAGACATTTGTACCTTTTACTTATTTGCTGATGATATACGACAATTTGTATTCAAGCTAGAAATATTGAAGTGATCCAAATAAATATTAATGAATTAATTCCAAAAAATAACTAGTGGTTCCATGTAAATATGTTATCACTAAATGCATCAAAAACAAATTACCAAATCTATTCAAGATCAGATTGTGCACATGTACGATGAAGTTACACAATATCTACAAAATAACGGAATAACATGCTCCAAGGTAACATGGAAATACCTTGATTTACAGAAAGCTTTGAATACAGTTTTCCTAGAAATTCTCTTGAAAAAAATACACCGCATTGTGATACCAGGGATTTCTATAAACAAATTGCAAATTGCAAAACAAAATAGTCATATCTTATTAAGAGGCATCAGATGACAATAATAGAAGAGGTTGCATCTAAGAAACAAATGATTAAAACCGGTGTCCCACAGGGTTCAATTTTAGGTCCTATTTTATCCATTCTCTATATTAATTAAATCAGCCATACAACAGACAGAGGTACCTTTTACTTATTTGCTGATGATATACGGCAATTTGTATTCAAGCTATAAATATTGAAGAGCTCCAAATAAAGATAAATGAATTAATTCCACAAAATAACGAGTGGTTCCATGTGAATATGTTATCACTAAATGCATCAAAGACAAATTACCAAATATATTCAAGATCAGTTACGTGACAGGATCTTGACATAGTATTAACACGTGCAGTGGAGAGGGGTATGCCACTAACACGCAGTGGAGAGGGGGGGGGGGCACTTTAGTGCCCCCCCCCCCACCTCCCATAAGATCTCCGAAAGCATGAGAGAAATGATGAAACTTACAGGGTAGGTAGGTGCTATGATTATCTACATTTTATCAAATTTTCTTGACCTTCGGTCAATATCTTCAAGGTCAAACGAGGTCAGGAAGGTCAAATCCGGCGAAATGTCACATTTTTTTTTAATTTGATCTCTTTGACGTCACAGGTCACCAGCAATGTGTCCAAAGTTGTTTCCAGGGATGAACATTGACATTGTCTACCGAATGGCGTTTGAATCATCTCGATCCAACTGTTGGTTCCGAAGATATCGATTTGCCGACCGCGATTCTGGCCGCCATTTTGGACTAAAAATCCATATAACTCAAAAATGTATTTACCGATTTTGATTTTTTTCCAGTCAAACGTTCCGCTATTAAGTTGGCGTTAATGTCACGCAACACACACCGCCCTGGTTTGCTTCGTTTTTGAAATATTCATGAAAAACATGGTGGGGGCACAAAAGTGCCCTCCACTGCGCGTGTTATACACCAATCACGAGACAAAACATGCATTAAATATATAGGAGTTCTTGTAGATGAAAATCGTAAATGAAATAGTCAAATATTTATTGTAATATCTTTGATAAGCCGTAATATAGGAGTTATCGGAATATCCTGCAGAAACGGGCGATTTGTCCGCCTCTGTAGCTCAGTGGGAGAGCGCTGGGCTTCTGACCTTTCAAGGTAGTGGCAGCCCGAGTTTGAGTCGCTTCGACGCTCACTATTTGTTCCTGATTGGGATGGCCTGCGGCCGGTGGCAGCGGTCGCTCGCACTCAAGGTCAGATGAGGTCAGTGAGCGGGGTGGACCGTGTCTAGGAATGTCGGGCACGTAAAGCTTTCGCTTCTAAATTCTGCCGGCTACGAGGAAGTGCGCGACCGGATGGTAGGGGTCAGGGCCTGTGCAACAAGCTATGCTTAGCGCGGGTCTGACCTCGGAAACCCATCCATTGAAAAGGTTCGGACTAAATGGATAAATACAAATATAATAATTGATAAAGAACATTGCACCCTTCAAAACCATTGTCTTTTTAAACACAGGTTACTTAGGTTCCCAGAAATAGTAAAGGAACAGTGCATCGTGATCACTGGCGGATCCAGGGGGGCATCAGGGGCAAATGCCACCCCCCACCCCCACCCACAGGAATCTGCATTCAATACAAGTATGCCCCCGCGCGTTCCCAATTTATCGTAAAATCGTAAAAATTGTCTTTGCAGCAGTCAAAATCCAGCTATCCACATTCAAAACCCGGGAAAATTTCGAACCGCTTCGCGGCATGACACAACTTTCGCATTTGCTTATACAAATTTGGAAAATTGGTAAATGAATTACATTAAGTGTCTGGCAGAGGCTCTCCTTGGCGGCAATTGCTGGCACAGGCGGATCCAGGGGGAATCAGGGGAAAATGTCCCCCCCCCCCCTCCCATAGGAATCTGGGAGGGGCATTCAATACAAGTATTTAGTATGCCTCCCCCCCCCCCCGCGCGTTCCCTGCACTGAACTTGAAAAACAATGATCTTAGGAGAAAACTTCACGAAAACGGAAGTTTTTTCTCGAGTGATTGAGTCTGAAGTTTATATGTATCCCTTTCTTTCAATAAAAGACAAAACAACGCACCTGATGCAATTCAAGCAGCCCCGGTGACACTTAACCCGCGCCCCGCTGGGGGGGAGGGCAGAATCTGCCCCTCCCGGATTTTCTCAATACTTTGAAAACTATGATAGATATCAACGTCAAACGTTCAGTACCTTATGCTGCATCAATTATACGTCTTCTCACCAAATTCCAATGAATTTGATGTTGTGTTTTGGGAAATAATGACGTTTTAATGATGTCATGTGATGCTATTTTTGGTGGAAAAACGGTAAATGTTTGAACAATCGTAGAAAATAGAGTTTTGAAGCAAATTGAAGAAAAAAAAACGTCAAAAGAAAAGAAATGGCATTCTCTTAAAAATGGCTATCTCGGATTTGCGAAATTTTGTGTTTTATTCCCAATTTTTATCTCGTTTGTCCTACTTAAGGGGCTAGTTTATTATGATTAACAGCAAATCAAACATAAAGCACACTACATACTTAACAGCGTTCCACAGCATCATAGGTAGGTGACCTCGTCCGCTTCAGAACAACACAGACATAACGTTACAACAGCGTGCGACTAAGCAGCACACGGAGACGGCGACGAGCGCGGCGGCAGCAAACGGAGGCAACGGCGAGCAGGACGGCAGCACACGACGGCGGCAAAGGCAGCTCACAAACGCTTCAGTTGTCGGGGCTTCTCCTGCACTCTGGTCTCAACTCGCGCCCAACCAGCAGCGACCCGACGTCAGCCGACGCGCGGCGCCCGAAGACAGGGAGGCAAAGCGTTACCGGCGAGGGATAAGATGTCTGGGAGGGTCTTTGGATTAAGGAGCACTGAGCAGAGGGAGCGATTGAAGCATGTCATATTCTTAAGTGTATGTATGTATGTATGTATGTATGTATGTATGTATGTATGTATGTATGTATGTATGTATGTATGTATGTATGTATGTATGTATGTATGTATGTATGTATGTATGTATGTATGTATGTATGTATGTATGTATGTATGTATGTATGTATGTATGTATGTATGTATGTATGTATGTATGTATGTATGTATGTATGTATGTATGTATGTATGTATGTATGTATGTATGTATGTATGTATGTATGTATGTATGTATGTATGTATGTATGTATGTATGTATGTATGTATGTATGTATGTATGTATGTATGTATGTATGTATGTATGTATGTATGTATGTATGTATGTATGTATGTATGTATGTATGTATGTATGTATGTATGTATGTATGTATGTATGTATGTATGTATGTATGTATGTATGTATGTATGTATGTATGTATGTATGTATGTATGTATGTATGTATGTATGTATGTATGTATGTATGTATGTATGTATGTATGTATGTATGTATGTATGTATGTATGTATGTATGTATGTATGTATGTATGTATGTATGTATGTATGTATGTATGTATGTATGTATGTATGTATGTATGTATGTATGTATGTATGTATGTATGTATGTATGTATGTATGTATGTATGTATGTATGTATGTATGTATGTATGTATGTATGTATGTATGTATGTATGTATGTATGTATGTATGTATGTAGTATGTATGTATGTATGTATGTATGTATGTATGTATGTATGTATGTATGTATGTATGTATGTATGTATGTATGTATGTATGTATGTATGTATGTATGTATGTATGTATGTATGTATGTATGTATGTATGTATGTATGTATGTATGTATGTATGTATGTATGTATGTATGTATGTATGTATGTATGTATGTATGTATGTATGTATGTATGTATGTATGTATGTATGTATGTATGTATGTATGCATGCATGTATGTATGTATGTATGTATGTTTTTTAACATAAAATCAATTTTTGTGAATTTGAAAAGTGAATTTCTTAAGCTCGAATACAAAAACAAGGTGACCGGCCCAAATCCGCGGAGGTAAAAAAATGGGAGTACCTTTTTGCCACAAAAAGATGCCCCCCCCCCCCCCCCCCCCGCGGAAAGAGGCTGGATCCGCCAGTGATCGTGATTTTACCAGCACACATAAATCAGAACTTGCCTAATCAAATATCAAGTATGTTTAGATATTGCGGATCTTCAAACACAAGATCAACACAACATGTTGTGGTTCCTTTCGCATCCACAAATTATAAGTTATTTGCTTGATCTTGCAGTGCTCCAAAAATATGGAACACAATCATTTGTACATTGTTTAGGGATTTGGATGAAGTTACAAAGAATAAGCAAACATTAAAGGAAGTTATCAGAAGTTGTTTACTCAATACCGATCGTGCCTCTGTTGCCTGAAGACATTGTCTTGGTAATTGTAATCCTGTCATTATGACCAGTTACTCGTGCTCAATATTTGAGCTTTTCTTCGGAGCTTTGCTTCGGTCGATTACTTTATGTAACATATTTTTTTTTTTTTGGTCTCTTCTTTTTCCTTGCCTCATCGGGTTTTATTATTATCACCTTTCGTCGTTTAGGTCAAATAATGGTATGCATGTGTTAATCGGAAGAATGTATGAATTATGGGTGTGATTGGTTGAGTGCATGATGTATGCTCATCGTGTATGTGTGAACCGAATGAGTGCCCCTAACCCGCGAGTTACTGGGGGGGGCTATTTTTTGCCACCCCTCCTGTTATTTTGCAATAACTCCTAAACGAACACCTGCATCGTCACCAAACTTGCAGTACCTTCTGTCACATCAATTCTACATATTGTGGCTAAAGGAAAAATATGAGGTTATGATAGATCAACCGGGAATGACGTCAGAGTGACGTCATGTTCTTCGGTTTTTGTTGCAAAATAATGGTTTGCGGAAAACTCTGTCAAAGGTACAATGTTTGAGATAAACCCAATTGTCTTACATCAAATTACTCACAATAGACCGGGATATCAAACTGATATCTCGGATTTTTTAGTTTCTTTTTATTCAAAATTTTGATAAATCCAATTTTTTTTAACAAAATTTTCAAGAACAAATCAGAATTATCCAAAAACCGGAATATATGTGATTGAGACATTTGCGGTGAATATGTATACCAAATTTGAAGTCGATATCTTTCAAAATAACTGAGTTATGACCTTTAAATGACAAAAATCGTCCACCTCTCTCAGCATTACTATGCATAAAAAACGCATTTCCATTTTTGCTTTTTACTTCTATTTATATGGAACAAACAATGTTCTAAGGTCATTTTACGCATTCTATACGAAAAACATACCCATACAAATATGTTACAACGCATAATTACCGTAATCATCAGTTTGACCTCGTGACCTCGGATGACCTTGACCTGACCCAAGGCCATAAACAGCTTAGAAAGGTACTTAGAAGTGTCAGACACACGAATCATACCGATTTATTGACAGCTTATGCATTTAATATCGCAATTTTGCGCGACAACTCCATCCATCGAGACCTTTTGACACGGTCAAACATTTTGTACTTGACCTGACCTGTGACGTCATCGGTGACCCCGAAGTCAACAATATTATGTTTCCCTCGATAATTTGTTTAGGGCTATCGAATGCCGTTTGAATTTTTACATTCGGTCAAGTAGTTCCGGAGATCTGAGGGGGGCAAAAAATAGCCCCCCCCCCCCCCCCAGTAAGTCGCGTTACGAAATATACCCCAGTAACTCGCGGGTTAATACTTGTACATTGTCAAAGCCTTGCACTCTTCTCAGACGTTACTAGCATACACTGCAAGACAATGAAAACTTTGACTGGTCTTCCTTCGAGAGCCTCACCGGCGCTCGACCGGCAGACCACCTCTACCACCACAGGACCCTCTAAAGGACAGCAGAAGGCCCTCTGCAGATCGGTAGGGGCCTCTAAAAGCCGAAAGATGGCCATCTGCAGATCGGCAGTGCCCTCTTAAGGCCAGCAGAGGGCCCTCTACAGCCCTCTGTAGAGTGCCCTCTGCCGACAAGGCCCTCTAAAGGCCCTCTAAAAGCCAGCAGAGGGCCCTCTACAGATTGGCTAGGACACTCTGCATATCGACAGGGCCCCTAAAGGATGGAAGAGGGCCCTCTACAGGTCAGCATGGCCCTCTAAATGCCGGCAGAGGCCCTCTACAGATTGGCAGGACGATCTACAGATCGACAGGGCCCTCTAAAGGCCGACAGGGCCCTCTAAAGGCCTGCAGAGGGCCCTCTCCAGATCGGCAGGGACCCTCTACAGATCGGCAGAACCCTATAAAGGCCGGCAGAGGGCCCTCTACAACCGGCAGGGGCCCTCTAAATGCCGGCAAGGGGCCATTTTCAGATCGGCAGGGCCCTTTAAAAGCTGGTAGAGGGCCCTCTCCACACTGGCTGGGGCCCTTTTGTACGTATTTACATATGCATGCCAAGCAAGCAAGACAAGCAAGTGCTGTTATTTATTCGTGTTACGATTTCTGTAAGTTCGTGGACGTTCTTTTATGCCACGTAAGGCGTTTTGCGTGCGCCTGACACCATCTAAAACTCTGGGGCCTTCGTCCCCAGGGAGCCCTCGCTCGGTCGCCAGAAGGGCCCGCCTGGCCTCCATGGGGGGGGGGGGGAGGGGAGGCATGGGCCCCTTGCCCCCCCCCCTTGCCTACGCCCTTGGGTACAGTATGTAGATGCTGCTAGGCATTACGTAGTTTCTTTTTAGATGGACAAGATACGTAATTCTGGAGTATTTGGGGCCCAAAAACTATTTCTGAATGAAAGTATAAACATTTTCCCGCGACAATTTCCGTGTAAAAGGCAGATATATAATCTGGAGCTTATCACGGCTCTATGAAGTCTCCAATCATAACGATCTTTGGATTACGTACCAATCGCCATAACCATAACCGGCGGATTAGTCAATGTGCCAGTATATGTCCGTGAGCTTTCGTCCGACGTCCGTGAGCTTCCGTCCGACGTCCGTGAGCTTCCGTCCGACGTCCGTGAGCTTCCGTCCGACGTCCGTGAGCTTCCGTCCGACGTCCGTGAGCTTCCGTCCGACGTCCGTGAGCTTCCGTCCGACGTCCGTGAGCTTCCGTCCGACGTCCGTGAGCTTCCGTCCGACGTCCGTGAGCTTCCGTCCGACGTCCGTGAGCTTCCGTCCGACGTCCGTGAGCTTCCGTCCGACGTCCGTGAGCTTCCGTCCGACGTCCGTGAGCTTGGCGTGTAATGGGGGTAGAGCAGTTCAGAGACGAGACGTGTAGACGACGTCGATCCCGTAACGAGACGTGTAGACGACGTCGATCCCGTAACGAGACGTGTAGACGACGTCGATCCCGTAACGAGACGTGTAGACGACGTCGATCCCGTAACGAGACGTGTAGAAGACGACGTCGATCCCGTAACGAGACGTGTAGACGACGTCGATCCCGTAACGAGACGTGTAGACGACGTCGATCCCGTAACGAGACGTGTAGACGACGTCGATCCCGTAACGAGACGTGTAGACGACGTCGATCTCGTAACGAGACGTGTAGAAGACGTCGATCCCGTAACGAGACGTGTAGACGACGTCGATCCCGTAACGAGACGTGTAGACGACGTCGATCCCGTAACGAGACGTGTAGACGACGTCGATCTCGTAACGAGACGTGTAGACGACGTCGATCCAGTAACGAGACGTGTAGACGACGTCGATCCCGTAACGAGACGTGTAGAAGACGACGTCGATCCCGTAACGAGACGTGTAGACGACGTCGATCCCGTAACGAGACGTGTAGAAGACGACGATCCCGTAACGAGACGTGTAGACGACGTCGATCCCGTAACGGATCAACGAAATGCGTCACGTGACAAGACTTTCAAACCACAGTGTGCTGACTGGCTTAGCTTATTGCTGACGATAGAGCTGCCATATCCCAACGCAGAATTACTCTCGAAAATACTTTATAGTGTGATGATAAAATCAGCTCATCCGTTTTGCTATTCGTGTTAAAAGGAATAGTGCACCTTGGGAAAAGTATCTGGAATGATGGAAAATATTGTCCTGACGACGGTTCTGGCATTCGTTATTGCGAAAAAAAGTACCAATTTGTCATAATTTGAAGGAAAAAATATTGATATTACTACGTGTGACATCACAACAATCTTGCGTCACCAAAAAGAGTTGTGACGTCATACCGGAAAAAGTATATCCTTGAATCATATTATGTAAATAACACTACTACAGCAAGTAACAAACTCGTTTGCTGGGCAATTTATGATAATTAGCAGAACAAAATATTCGTATTTTTACATGCGCAAAATGTGAATGTTTGTACTATGGCGTTGCATGAGGGGAGTTGGAGTGGCGTTGCGTGAACCTGAAGTCACTTACCCATACATGTGCATGTGCATAAATATATTTGCTATACCCATAATTGTGTTTGTGTAAATAAATGTGTGGATGTGCTTCTACTGCAGCGAACATCGCAGTTACAGGTACGAACCACCCATTAAAAGATGTGCCTTGTCAAGACGAGTGTCTGAATTATTTTCAATTGGAAATCCAATGGAAATTGACAAAGTTATGGCCAATAATATTTATAGATCATCATGAACTTATCGCGAGGCACTGTCAACCCAAAACAAACATTGTCAAACATCAATCGACATGTTGTAAATACCGCGACCAGCTACTCATCAAAACATACGAATGTCACGAAGCATCTTTTGGTAATTTTCAATTCGAAATCGGTTAAAAAATTGACGAAATTATTTACTTAAAACCTAGTCACATGATGTTTCAGATTTGTCGTGTTTGCCTTGGACCACAACAGCGGCGACAGCGCAATCTAGACGAATCAGCTTCGTGAAACGGATTTTGAACCAATGGCTACACCAGACAAGGAACGAGCCTTCCTTGCAATTATGTTACCAAACACGTGATGCATTTCAGTGGCGGTCGGTTATTATAGAGTTCAGTGCGGTCGGTTCAAATAGCGAAAACGAAATGCGGTAGAAATACTAATGACGTATACAAAACGTCACGAGATTTGTCCCTTTAAAATAGCTCCAACGGTTTGCGTTGAAACTCAGCAACTAGGTCGTTTTGGAAGGAAAATTTCAGATTTGGAGATTTCTCAGTACTACCGACAATCTGTCTATCTCTGTTAAAAACTAGTGTTAAAGGTTCCCTATTCCCTTTAAATTGCCAACAATATATGTCAGAATCGGGTTTTTGCAACAAAGTTAATATCTTCTAAAAGTAAGAGTTAAAAATATTTTAACCCTATTCCTTGCGGGCGGCCAAAATTACGTTAACCTGCGGGGGTGGGTGGGCAGATTCTGGCCCCCCCCCCCCCCCCCACCCCCAGAGATCTCGAGAACCGCTCGGTCGATCTCGATGGGGAAAACGCCATTCAATTCGTCATGACAAGATCCCTCTTTTTGGACCCCAAATTTCTTTTTTTGTTCAAAAATGGGGGGCTAGGGGGCAAAAGTACGAACATTTTGGGTGTTTTTTAAGGACATTGCGGCCATGTGGTTTGACCGATTGTCATGCCCCAAACGTGTTTGAGCTTCAAATGTGCTGGTCTTCAATATATCAAAAGACACAAAACAAAATAAAAATCATAAATGTATTCAGGGGATGTAAAATGGGGGGGGGGAATTTTCTGATAACAAATATATGCTGTTCGTGATTGTTTGGGACGGTATGAACGTCACATGTGGGCATTATATGCTGTAATTTGTTAAATGTAAAGTATTGCGCATAGGCGGATCCAGGAAAACAACATGGGGGGGGGGGCACCATGCGCATAACGCTTTTATCATCTTACTAATTTGAAGTTGGACCTAATTGGAGGGAGGGTATTGCCTCCCATTTTGTGTACCTGAGTGTGCCTCTGCCCCAAAATCTGTATAATCCCAGTATTTATGATGCATATTGCATTGAAATTGTTTCTGACGCATGTATTGCACGAAAACCACGAAGAACGTATGCGCCGTAAAACTGCATTCGTAACTCTCTCCCCAAAACAGGAACCTGGAACCGCATCTGCTAGACCGATTTTTTTATCTCTAAATTTGTTGTCACAACACGCACCATTCCATTGTGGGAAAAGTCGCACAGTTGCTTCAGGACGCCCAATGGTGCCTAACGGTGTAGAAGCGGCAAGTTCAAAACCACCTGGGGGGGGGGGGGGCAGAATCTGCCCCCGCAGGGAATAGCGTGAATGGAGAATGTCACTAAACTTTCCTGTACAAGTTAATCAGGAATCCTCAGTGTCTGCCAATAGTAATCTTATTATGTACATGCAAACATAATATGCTCATGAACATTGAGAGAAACTGCATACTCTATTACCAATCCACAAGATCAAGTGCATACATCAGAATATGCCATGCTGCCTCATTTTCATCTCTAATGATTTACTATAGATCTAAGGAGGTGAAAACTCTGTGTGAGGTTAATCATGATGATGAGAATTAATAAAATAACCGGTTACCTCATGATAAGTAAGTCAATAAATAAATTAAGGCCGAAATTATATTCTTTGATATTTCGCTATTGAACAGCAATGAACAATGACCGCGTTAACCGCGTTACCGCGTTATTTAGACCCGACCCGTCCCGACCCGACCCGACCCGACCCGACCCGTCCCGACCCGACCCGACCCGACGGTTATTCATTGCTGACCAAGCTTCAATAGCGAAATATCCAAGAATATAATTTTGCATTCATTTTTTATTTACTTACTTATTATAAGGTAAACGGCTATTTTAATAATTCTCATCTAATGATGTACCCAAATAATTGCGATAGTTTCCTAATTGGCTAACTTTGCAGACGTTTCTGTAACTATTTCGCTGCCTTTGCCAGTGCCTGAGGTGATGCTAACCGCACCTGAGGTGATGCTAACCGAATTGTTTTAGGGTATAGTTAAACATTTAATAAACACAATTTAACTTGCATTCTTCGCGTTATTTTTAACCCTCGCCCTACGGGGGGGCGGGCTGACAGCCCCCCCCCCCCCCTCTGAGGGTTTTCTTTAATAACTTTTTACTCATGCGGCGCATCTTCCTGAAGTTTTTGGTAGCTGAGTTTACAACAATTATACGTATGCTGTAAACATTTAATTGAAATTGGTAAGTAGTTTGGGAGATAATCATGTTTTGATGACGTCATGTTGGCGGAAAAATGATAAATATTTGAAAAATGGTAGGAAAGAGAGTTGTAAAGGAAATTGCAAACGCAATTCACCATAGATACAAAATGGCATTTTCTTTAAAATGGCGATCTCGGATTTTCAAAATTTTGTTTTTTTATCCCTAAAATTAACAAAACTTCTTTTTTGGATGTTAACAAAACCGGAATATATGTCAGAGGACTGAGTATAGACAATACCATACCAAAATTCAAAGCAATATCTTCGTTTTTGACTGAGTGATGGCTCCCTAGGTGTAAGAAACTGATGACGTCATTTTTTTAATAACTTTTTTGACTTTTTTGACAAGATACGAACAAATAATTACCTTTCCTGTATTTATGAGCCACAACTGGTCTAGGAACATGCCTTTTTATTTACATTTATCAATTTCTAATTTTGAAGTTTTCTGAAGAGCGAAATCGCTGTTCTGGACGTGGTAAATCCGAGGTCATTCACTTGACCTGGAAGGTCACCCGTTGACCTGAAACCTAAAAATTGCATCCTGTTAGATTCCTCTCATGACAGGCAACATGCTGGTTCTTACTGCATTGCTCTAAGTTGCTTGGTTTGGAAGTTAGCAGGGGCCTGTCAGCCCCCCCCCCGCCCCGTGGAGCGAAGGTGAAAAAAGCTCCCGTAGGGCGAGAGTTAAAGGGAATAGGTCACCTTGAAAGTGGTCTTAAAATTCAACCATACGATGCATCTTGAGCTCAAAACTACGAATATGACTTTGGTTTGGACAACTGGTGGATATTTGTGGAGAAAGAAGTAAGTCTCTCTTTCTATTTCACGAGAAATCGTACGATAGCAGCTGATCAGATATATTTGCATCATATCCACGACAAGGCGGCTTTTCAATGTTGCACGTCATCTTAAACTAGTCGGATACCGTATACACAACACCATTCAAACACCCATTCGTTCATACACAATCATTCGCCAGCTGAGTTCCGCGACAGTAGCTCACGCTTAAGAGTTGTGCGGAAGTCGCGATCGCTCACATGAACTTTTGCCTTATTCAGCATTTTGACGCCGCGATAGCAAAGTCGTCTGCCAGCTTCCGCCCTAATGCGAGGCAATGATAGGTGATTGACATGTCGGGTTGCGTGAGAGTTAACCTGGCTGGTGGGCCGTCCGATGGTACTGAACATGTCCTCTGGCTGACAGGCCATCGCCACGGAACGCACCATACACACTGCGTGGTACTCTACGAGCTGTTTGGCGTTCAACCAGCCAAGATTTTGCACAACATCAGATACATGTTCATGACGTTTTTTCCCACTCACTACACGCGCACCAAAGTTTATGACTTTTTGGTTCCTTGAATCTGGGTGTTGTTACATGTTCCATACACAGATAGGCAGTAACGAATCACGGACAGTACGAGAGCCTGAACTAGAGTCGACATAGTGTTGTTCGGAATGACATGACGCGCATGGTTTAACCCGCGCGGCGCTGGGGTCTCCAGCCGAACGCGCGGCGCTGGGGGGTAAATTTTACCCCCCCTCGTATCTTCCGAACCAATAACCGCAGCGAGACGCGCAATGCGACGATCGCAAGCTCTCAACGAGAAGAATCGAATGCATACTCGAAATTCTTAAAATAAGGTCACATGTCAGGTCACGGTCAGGTCAAATGTAAAATGTAAGTATTTGAGTTTTTAGGGCTATACTTTCCATCCAAAGCCTTATATTGCAACTATTATCTCACAAAGTGCTCCAGAGTGTATAATGCATTTCCCGCATAAGTAAAAGTGAAATTGTAAGCAAAGGTCAAGGTCAAGGTCAGGTCACACAAGGTCACAGGTCTACGAAAGCCATGCGACACATGTTGTATGGGTTATTTTACACGTATAATTCGATAGAAGCAGCCATTTTCACAGCCTGACACCATATAATCGTCCTCAGGTCAAGGTCAGGTCACAATAAGGTCAAAATTTGAAATTGATTAATCTAAATAAACATTGCATGTTTCTAGACTAGTTTTGTCTTCGAAATACAGTGGTGGCATTTATGTGTCTGTATCTGGTCAGTAAAAGCCAAAAAACGCAATTTAAAAAATGACGTCATGAGTTACTTGTTCTTAGAGAGCCATAAGTCAGTCAAAAATAAATAAATTGCTTTGAAATTTGGTTTGAACATCGTTCATACTCGGTTCTCTAATATATCTTCCGTTTTTTTGAAAATCTTCAAACAAAAAACTTTTGTGGAAATTCGTCCCCAAAAATCAGTTTTTTGCATTTTTGGGGGTCAAAAACCCAAAATTTTGCAAATCTGAGATAGCCATGTCAAAGACAATGTTATTTCCCTTCTTTTGACGCCTTTTATTTGCAATTTGCAGTAACACGCTATTTTATATGATTTTTCAAACATTTAACGTTTTTTCACCAAAAATGACATGGCATGACGTCACTAAAACGTCATTATCTGTCACAAATTTTCACGAATTTAAAAACAAAAAATGGGGAAGACGTAGAATTGATGCACCATAAGCTACCGTAAGTTTGACTTTGATATCTGTCATAGTTGTCAAGTTATGGAGAAAATCCGGGAGGGGGGGTAAAATTTACCCCCCAGCGCCGCGCGGGTTAATGCTATCAACATCCCGGTGCACCTATTGGTAACGGCACTTATATGTGGTTGGTAGCTAAGGTGTCGATCTAGCAGTATTCCTAGGTTTTTTACCACCTCGGACTCGTGAATTCGGGAACCAATGAATGACAAAGTCATCGTGGAAGCGTTTCTAAGCATGGCAAAAACAATCATCTGAGTTTTCTTCTC
The DNA here is from genome assembly GCA_036785665.1 of Chirona hameri. Taxonomy (NCBI): domain Eukaryota; kingdom Metazoa; phylum Arthropoda; class Thecostraca; order Balanomorpha; family Balanidae; genus Chirona; species Chirona hameri. The sequence continues at coordinate 22,253 of JAXIVJ010006004.1, read as the reverse complement.
GTTAACCTTCATCCGATGGTGGCAGAACCACTGGAACAGTGAGCTTAGGTTGTCCTCCATCTGCGCTACCAACCGTGGCATCTCACTTGTCTTGCCACTGACGATTATTTGAACGTCATCTGCGTACTGAACCAGTGTGACGTCATCGCTCACGTGAAGGCCGAGGTCGTTTGAGTAAAGTGAATATAGGGCGCAGCTCAGTGATCCACCTTGGTACACTCCGATTGTGTTGGATTTGAGAGCAGACCTGATTGCTGTACCATCTGCACCTCGAATCAGTACCTGTTGTGTATGATCTGCCAGGTAATTTCCGAACCACTCGTTGTCAATACCGTATGTGCTCAGCTTATCCAAAAGGTTGTGTGGTCATCAAAACATCAAAACATCAAAATGTTTTGATGTGGTACTACATCAAAACATTTTGACTGGTCGAGCAAGGCTAGGATAGAAATTTCTCCTCTGTCCATGGCCTGAAGGGCTTTATCTGTGATAATGCCGAGTACTGTTTCTGTTGAGTGTTGTTTGCGGTATCCGTGCTGATGGCATGCTAATAAATGATTTGATTCTAGGTAATCGTTAAGCTGAGTCTGAACTAGTTTTTCCACAAGCTTCATGATCGCTGGTAAAATTGATATCAGTCGAGTATCAGCAGGTTGTTTTGGCGGTTACCCTTCGGAATGGGTATAACTAGCGCTTGTTTCCAGGACACGGGGACAAGTCCACTATGGAGGCTGGAATTCACAACATCGAGTAACACGTCATCGAATCCGAAAAAAGTAATTCTGGAGCATAACTATGCTTATTCTATCGTTGCCTACTGAAGTGAATGATTTCATGGACAATAGTGTGGCGAGCAGCGTATCTAAATCAACAGGTCGAACCTTGAACGAGCTGGTGGTCACACGAGGCAATCTTGTGTTCACGGATCTTGTGGTTGGAGGGACGCTGCTTGATGTCGTAGGTCCGATGTTAACGTAATAATTGTTGAGCGCATCCGGGGTGATGTTGGGCGGCTGAGTTGTTTCCGTTGTCTTCCCGATGACCGGCTTCAGAGCTCGCCACAGGCTGGCACGGCCTTCCTTGGCTATCTCGCGCTGGTAGTAGACTCGCGAGTCTCTCCGTGTAGCTGCGCGACACTGCCTGTTGACGTCACGGTAGGTAGCGCGGTCCCGCTGGGCGAGCGCGGCGCGGCGGCATTGCAGCAGCTGCCGCGTGTCAGCTGACAGAGGCGGTCCTGTGTACACGCGCTGGCGGGTGCGCCGAACTGGTGCAGCTCGGTCCTACGCTGCGAGGAATATGCGCTGAAATTCTCTCCACTTGAGCAGCTGGCGTTCTAGCTCCGCCCCGCTCCGCCTGACGCCAAGTACAGTCTCTGACAAGGGGCCGCCACGCCGCCCGGGCGTTTGAGCGGATATTAACGAGGCGTCGTGATCAGAGACTACGTGCCAGAGAGTGTATCTGCCTTCGGCGGCGAGCGTTCATGTCCCGATCGTGGCCCGGAACAGCGGACATGAAACCGGGCCCACTAGTCCGGTGTCGTAATTACTTAGCGTAGGGAGGTAATTATTTCACCACAACCCATTTTTAGATCTGCTCTACAAATCTGCTATCTCAGTCCAAAACTCCATGTTAAAGGTGAACTATTCCTTTTAAAAGACATTGGTTTATCTAGCCTTTCTGTTATACCACGCCATAAGGTAACTGTGCCACACACCCCTATAATCGAAAGATATAGCTCTTGGGACACAGAGCGGAGCTAGATTAAGCGAGGGCAGGGGAGCGGAATCACCGTGTCAGAGCGAGATGGCAATAAAGGCCAGTGATAAATAACAAGTGATAAACTGAAGACAGTCGGGAACAAATAGGACCGGCCGGCCAGGGAATGTCTGCTGGTTCTAAGACGGGAAGATGCTCCAAGACACACCCCTGCACGTCCAAACAGCCTGGTCCTGCTATGTTGAATCCAGTAGAGGTCGTTCGACAGTCAGTTTGTAGGCTCATTCTCATTCATTTTGCTCACAGCAGTGAGAGCGCTAGCTCTTTGAACATTGTAATAACCTCTACAAATTGCAAAACGCTGAAACATAACATATTATCATTCTGCGCTTTACCATGGTGAAATTCAATGTTCCTGATCAAAAATGTTGTCACCCTAAGGTGTAATTTTACGCATTTTGTATGTGTTTACATAGTGCACCGTGTATGATTATGTTTTCAACAACAAACTCACAGTTGAGTGTCGATCGTGTTGAAATTACGGTAGCTTTTGCAAAAAGTGGAGAATTGTTTCGGCATTCTGAAAATGGCTGTGGTGCGGCTCATTATTTCAGCTGGTGATGTGAAGATAGCTGGGGCGCCACCATAAGGCCACGTGTAGCAGACTGGGGTGATGGGATGCTAGCTGGGGCTTGTGACACTGGCGGCGCCACCATAGGGCCACGGGTAGCAGACTGGGGTGATGGGATGATAGCTGGGGCGCCACCATAGGGCCACGTGTAGCAGACTGGGGTGATGGGAAGATAGCTGGGGCGCCACCATAGGGCCACGTGTAGCAGACTGGGGTGATGGGATGCTAGCTGGGGCTTGTGACACTGGCGGCGCCACCATAGGGCCACGGGTAGCAGACTGGGGTGATGGGATGATAGCTGGGGCGCCACCATAGGGACACGGGTAGCAGACTGGGGCGATGGGGTGATAGCTGGGGCGCCACCATAGGGCCACGGGAAGTAGACTGGGGTGATGGGATGATAGCTGGGGCTTGTGACACTGGCGGCGCCACCATAGGGCCACGGGTAGCAGACGGACACCCCTGCCGTGCAACTGGAGTGGCATTACCACCCCTGAAATCTGGGCCACCATCACATTTTAATGTTACTTGGAAGTCAACATTGGATTTCTGCCGGCGCGGAACATAAGGCGGCTTTTGCCGCCACTGGCACAAATCCGTTGCGCCGCCACTAGTTTATGGGCGCACGGACTGGTTTATGGGCGCTAAATACTAAGGACCTACGACACCCAAACAATATTTGATCAAACTGTCCAAGTTATTGTATGGATCAGTATTAAATGGGTTAATTCCACAGATTCCATGACCAAATGAAATCCGAAGACTTTGTATTGAATGAAATAGAATGAATGAATGAAACGATTGAAAGGATTGAAATTGATTGCAAGCATTTTTTAACACATTTTTTTAATATATATATATTTTTTTTTTTAACACATTTTTTTTACAGCATTTTTTTTAGTTTGCATCGCACATTTGCAATAAGTAGTTGATATAATGGTTTTAAATATTGCTATAAAGTACACAAAAAAAACACTATGATGCGAACTAATTCACTTTTGTCAATATTGCATGGATAAAAATGAGCCGATTAAGCAATCATCGTCCAAGTCATCAGGAGATATCAGGTATCAGGTTTTACCCCATATTCCTGTTTAAGTTTGACATAGCTGAAGGCCTTTGCAGCATTGATATATTCGCGTGGCGTGCAAATTTTGCTTTGCCCAACAACATGCATCATTATTTTTTAATATAATTTTTGTAGTTGCATTTCCAATAATTTGTTGCGCTCTAATGTTTTTTTTTCTTCAAAGGGATTGTAATGACCGGAACTAGTTGTTGGTGCTATCAAATGCACAAATAATCAGAAGTTTCTAGAAGTTGCACAATTGAGTAAGTAATGAGAATCTATTTATCATGAGAAGAGAAGAATCATGAGAAGAACCAATTGAGAGAAAATGCATGCTCAAAAATTATAAAAATAAAGCAGCAATGTGGTAAAATAATGTTATACTAAACAAAATAGCATTATGATTTAAACAACGTCGGCGAAAGTTATGTCCTAACATCATTCGACACTGCTATATGCGTTGCGTGCACGGTATTTGCTTCAAATATGCATGCCTTCCGGCACCCCACCCCTTTACTCCCTACACCTGATCAGCTATCCCCAGAATACAGTCGTCACACGAGGCAGTCTTATATATGTAATGGCGCGTGTTCGGCACGCCCCGGGCCATTAGTGCGGCAGTTCTCACGCTAATCACGTGCAGGATAGCGATGCCCGCCACTCGGCACAGATTGCCGCTCCAGTGCCGCCGCAATCTCGCTCCACCGCCGCCGCCACGCCACGCCGGACATATTTCACAGATGACGCACCATTTACATGGCCGATAAACCGATTCGTATTCGGCTCCTCTGCCAGCATGCACCGCTGCAGGGCGGCCGCCGAGCCGGCGGGCTTCCGCATCGAGATATATGGCCGGCAATGATGGATCCGTCTTCGGAGTGCCACTATCTGGCAGTCCAAATACACCGTCTCACTCGATCCTCTATGACGCATTGGTACGGTCCCGGCGATCCTCTATGACGCATTGGTACGGTCCCGGCGATCCTCTATGACGCATTGGTACGGTCCCGGCGATCCTCTATGACGCATTGGTACGGTCCCGGCGATCCTCTATGACGCATTGGTACGGTCCCGGCGATCCTCTATGACGCATTGGTACGGTCCCGGCGATCCTCTATGACGCATTGGTACGGTCCCGGCGATCCTCTATGACGCATTGGTACGGTCCCGGCGATCCTCTATGACGCATTGGTACGGTCCCGGCGATCCTCTATGACGCATTGGTACGGTCCCGGCGATCCTCTATGACGCATTGGTACGGTCCCGGCGATCCTCTATGACGCATTGGTACGGTCCCGGCGATCCTCTATGACGCATTGGTACGGTCCCGGCGATCCTCTATGACGCATTGGTACGGTCCCGGCGATCCTCTATGACGCATTGGTACGGTCCCGGCGATCCTCTATGACGCATTGGTACGGTCCCGGCGATCCTCTATGACGCATTGGTACGGTCCCGGCGATCCTCTATGACGCATTGGTACGGTCCCGGCGATCCTCTATGACGCATTGGTACGGTCCCGGCGATCCTCTATGACGCATTGGTACGGTCCCGGCGATCCTCTATGACGCATTGGTACGGTCCCGGCGATCCTCTATGACGAATTGGTACGGTCCCGGCGATCCTCTATGACGCATTGGTACGGTCCCGGCGACGAATTACAGGTTCTGACAGGCTTCGGTCGTTCGTGATGAGACGAAGAGAGCCCACGGCGTCAGGGCTGAGTGTAGGCGGTATCGGTAGCGGCGGCGGAGACGGCGGTGAGGTGGCTGGCTGGGTCAGGCATTCTCCCTATCGACCCTGCACCCGCGCCGCGGCCCGGCCGGCGCCGCTGGCCACCGGGAATGACCGCCGCCGCGGGGGAGCAGTGCGCCAGAGCCAGCCAACGGAGAGATGATGTGTGCTGACGGCCGGACTCGGCTCACTCCCCACAGACTGCTGCTCTACACTGAGCGGCAAACCGCTGCTCACAGCTCACAGCTCACAGCTCACAGCTCACAGTTAACTGCTGCTCACAAGCAGACAGGCTGTGGCTCCAAATAAACAGAAACAAGCGTCTCGACAAGAAGAGAAAGAGGAGAGCACTGGGAACTTGTAATGACACATTCACATCACTCTTGTTATGGTGATGTGACTATTGTACGCGAATAACTTTAATTGATCCCCTGTTAAAGGGAGTGTGCCTACTCACATCGCTTAGTTGGGGTTATTGACACTTGTCTATAGAACACAATTTTCTGAATTGAACCATTACTTAATTTCTCCAGATTCACCCTAGTTGCTGAGATATTCAAAGACTCCAGGAATTTGCTTGGGAGCAAAAAGTTATCGGGTAGACTCCAGATGGCTTCCCACTACTAAAAGCACTGCAACTATCGATTATACCGCTAGCATATCGTTATCACCGGCCAATAGCAATTCGAACAAACAGCTCGTGCGCGCTGATAGCAGCTGCCGAACGACAGAACCTGGGCGGCCAGCCATCATGCTTTTCGACGGTTTGTTTACATTGAACCAGACTGGTTATTAATTTGTATGCGATGTTCAGACTCGCACTAAGAGCTGGAGTTTTTGCAGCAATTGGCCGCCAGGGACCGCTAGTGAGCCATGGTGTTTACCCTGGCTCACTAGCGGTCCCTGGCGGCCTGAAGCTGCTAAAACTCCAGCTTTTACTTTGCGACTCTATGGGTTTGCATCCTTGAAATATACCCAAATATATATATAGCTCGCTTTTAGTGCGAGCTATCTCGTTCGTATCTTTGGTAGTTGTGTTATCGTGGTTTTAGTTTGGTAATTGGTATTGTCCTTCCAGTAACTTGACAATCCTGGCTGATGCGTTGACAAATCTTCAAACGAACGATAACGGTCATTTGTGGAAATGCCGAATCAGTGCTGCGTCCGTAGTTGTAGATCAAGGCTGTATAAACCAAAATCGTGCATATGACTACGAAGAAGCATCTCGATCGCTGCACCGCCCACCGGTACGTGTTGACATACGGTTTTGACTGATAGTAGTTTGAATAAAAATAATTATTGAACACCAAAGCCTTTTGGCTATTATAATGTATTTTAAATATTAGGTCAAGGTAAGTCGGTATTCGTCATTGGCATAGGCCGTCTTCAGGTTATTCAGTAACCTGATTCGGATTCTTAACACAATAAATATGAAAAACCAATGGTTCATAATTTAAAAATGTTTGGTAGGTATTTTAAAATATTTTCCAATTAATTAGTAACATTAACATGAGAAATAGACAGAACTGCAAATAATCAGATTTGTAACCTGAAAATAGACTATGATTGAAACTCTGGTATTAGTTCAGTAATTCACCTCCCCAGTTTATGGTGTTCTTGAGGTCCTTAATAGTAGAAGAGTAGTCTGCTGACTAATATTATGACATACTGAACAGTGGGTTATCTTTCTTGTAGAGGTTGATTTTCCATTGGGTCTGCAGTGCTGGAATATTTGTATCTTTGCACTTCGCTGAGATGCGAAGTTAAAAAGGTTTAACACACATTCAATGATAAAGTGAAATAATGTGTTATCTTTGCATCCCTCTGAGATAAGGTCATGTGAGTTCCGACTAAAAATCAAGTACTGAACTGAACAAGACTGAATCAACCTCTACTTAAAAAAATATGGAATTCTTCATGTCTGCCTTGTGGAAGATAAAAAAATATTTCTGTGTGTTCCTGAAAAACCTCGCTCCTTCGTTGCTCGGTTTTTCAGTCACACGCTTGGCAAATATATTATTATCTTCCACTCGGAGCCATGAAGAATCCTCTATACTGTCTGTCTACAAGATGGTCTGGGGTGGGGGTCCAGGGGGGCGATGCCCACTCAGTGGGTTCCACAGCACAGCGAGCGAATGCGAGCGGAGCGTTCTAAACATGGGTCCCTATGACCGTAATTGCTGTAAAGGTTAGGTCAGGTTTGATTATGCATAGTTTTTGGTGACATAGTTTTGGTATTACTGGTACGCTTTTCTGTATGTCGTAATAATACTCTCTTCCTCTGTTATGGACCTCAAGAACACCATTAACCCGCGCCGTGCCGGTGCTCGGCGCCACCTTCGCCGTGCCGGGGGGGGGGCGTTTCGACGCCCCCCCTTCTAACTCTGCTTATAGGCAACGTAGCGCAAAACGAAAAACAGCGTTGGAAAGCTCGTCAAAAATGATTTAGAAACTACTTCAGTCATTTTTTCGCTCAGGTTATTATTGAGGTCACCAGAGGTCATCATAGGTCAAATTTTCCCGTTTTAGGTAACTTGATCCTGAATTCCCATGATATCTCGGGAACTACGATAGCTAGGACGAAACCGAAAAAAGCAATAGATAGCTCTTGAAACGCTCCAGTAACGTTTTACCGTCAGATTTGAATTCAGGTCAATAGTTGAGGCTCCAGAGGTCATCAAAGGTCAAAATGGCTGTTATCCTGGAAAAAGTTTTTCGCGAATAACTTTTTTGCTATTCAAGATAGAGCATTGATTGTGGCTCCATCGTGTTTCCATCGGCAAGGCGCATCGAAAAATATACATCTTGACCTTGGAAAATCAATTAATTTGTTTTACCTCAGGTGAAGGTCACATGGTGACCAAGTCGGTCACGGTGGGTCATGTTGCATATGAGTCGATGCGTCTTGACGAGAAAATCACATTCGTGCCTTCTTCAAGTTTCTATCTCTCTTCGATCAAAAGTTATTGGCAAAAAAAGTGTATGTGACCTCATGTGACCTCGGATGACCTTGTGGGGGGTCAAATAAACCAAAATAGTATCTGGGTAATGAAGAATGGTCTATTACTACATGATCCTGAAGAAAAAACGTTGATTGGATGCGTTTACATGGAAAGCAAAGCATTTCAATATTTCCCCATTGACTTATAATGGGGAAGGTCACGTGATCGATCAGACCTTAGGTCACCGAATAAAAAAATCCGAGATATGCAAATTGTAGGTAATGATATCCTTATCAAACCCTAAAAGTTTAAAAGTGATCACCCGGAAACTGTAGACGTGGCACGACCACAAACTTTTTCTGAGGTTGGGTCACGTGACCTGACCTGGTGACCTGACCTGATAAGACCTGAAACTTTTGGTTTCACAAAAGTTGTAAAAATGTTCAGCGGACAGGTACTGAAAATTTCAGCTAAAACTCGTCCCTTATGTCATAAGCGTAATTATGTCATTTTCATGTTGTGTTATATCATTAGTGTATCGCTTCAGTTTTATAATTATTTTTGCCTCAACGCTCATCTTCAAAAGAGAGCTATTAGATATTATAATTGTTTTGTAATGGTTATTTTTGATAGATCACTAAATAAATATATTGAATTATTTTGGACTTTTGAAGACAAAAAGGGGCTTTTATGCTCAGTCCAGACTGGTTACTGATTTAACTTTTTTGGCACGATTCAATCACAATTCATTTTGGAACCTGAATGATTAAATCACTGTTCAATTCATGGGACAATTTTTGGTGAATTGATTAAATCAATGCACCAAAAAATGTGCATTTATATATGTTCTGTATTTCAGGGTGCCAGGGCAGACAGCCAGCTGTTGGCTGCCTCGATGGCAGCATGCAGATTGAAGGAGGCAATGCGTGTGTGTTTCAGGCACTTCGCGGCTCATGATTATGAGTCAGGCTCACATGTTAAGTTGAAGAAGTCTGCCATCCCATCACTGGTACGTGTCGATCCTTACCGCTTGTGTATTAAAGTAGGTGCTTAACTTTTATAAACTTTGCCTTGTGAAGGAATACACACATTTTGGAGCACCAAATTTTTTGAAAATCATTGTAACGGCTTACCATTTGGGCCAAATTTAGTTTACACTTTATTGATTAGCATCAGGGGCGGATCCATGGGGCAATGGGACACATGCCCCACAAAACGTCTGAGGATGGCCCCCTCTGTGGACGGTTGGGCCTGGGTCCATCCGTGTCTGAGGACCTGAGGGCCCTTGCCAAGCCCGGGGCACAGCCATGACTGAGAAGGCCCTTTCCAGACCTTCGATGGCCCAACACTGGTCTGAAAGGGCCCTCGCTGGGCCTAAGAGGGCATTTACCAAGCTTAGAGGCCTTACGACAGTCCAAGGGGCCCTTACCAGGCTAAGGGAGCACAAAGCTGGTTTGAGAGGGCCCTTCCCAGGTCTGCACGTGCTGTTGGTCCTCTCAGGCCAGCATAGGGCGCTCTCAAGTCTTGCAAGGGCCCTACAAGACTGGCATAAGCCCTCTCAGGCTTAACAAGGGCCTTCTCATACCTGAAAATACACTTGGACCGACTGCAGGCCCTTTCAGACTGGCAAAAATGCTTGGGGGCCCCTTGCAGCTCGAGGGCCCTTTGACGTCTGATGTGCCCCCGCCCCCCCCCCCCCCCACCCCCATTTTCTTTCCTGGATCCGCCACTGACTAGCATGAGAGGTTTGCCAGTGTTGTACGCATGTGTGTTGGTGAGAAGTACAAGAAGAAGTGAAATCAAATATGTCTGTGTAATTTTCCTTCAGTATTACCGCTTACAAATGCATATTTCTCAAGCATTTAAAAGTACAATACTGGTACATACACTACTGGTTCCAGTGGTATTTTGTCCAAGCATAGCACGACTTAATATTTCCTGATATTGTTTATGTCTGTTCATGTGATTTGAATTACACTATAACATAATGAATAATCGAGTAAATTATAAAATACATCATTCAGTATATAATGGTATTATATCATTCCCATTTCCACATTTCATGACCTGAGTGACATTTTGCCTTTCCAGCACCTTCCTGACATGGCTCCGGAGCCTGCAGACGGTTCATCAGCTCTGGTAACCAGTGGCAGCAGTGAAGCTCGACTGAAAAGGAACGGCACACACGTGCTGGGTGTCACGGGACAGCTGCAGTTGTTGGGCGCGCGCGCGCGACCGGCCGGCGCGGCTGAATAGGAGCGACCTGATCTCTGGCTGTGTATGTGGCCTGCAGGAAGACGCTGTTTCTGTCTGACCTCTGACCTGACCTCCGTGTATGGCCTGCAGAGAGACGCGGTTGCTATCTGACCTCTAACTTGACGGCTGACCTCTGTCTGTGTGTGGCTTGCAGGGAGACACGGTTGCCGTCTGACCGCCGATCTGACCGCCGATCTGACCTCTGCCTTTGTGGCCCAAGGGGAGAAATGGTTGCTGTTTGACCTCTGACATGCCTGAGCACTATGCAGGGGCGTCACCTCCTGGGGGGGGGGGGGGCTGGGTTGCCTCCAGATGGATGAGCAGGATTTTGACAGCTCATTGAGTGTGAGGTAGGGGGAGGGGGCAAACACCTAGCTGCACCCCCCCCCCGGTCTCAAAATGTGGCAGCGCCCTTGCATGTGTGTGTGTGCCCTGTTTTGAGATACGACTGCTGCCTGATCTGACCCGACCTCTAGCTTGACCTCTGACTCGACGTCCGGCTTGACCCCTGACCCGACCTCCGACATGACATCTGACCCGACCTCTGACATGCCATCTGATCCAACCTCTGACATGACATCTGACCCGACCTCTGACATGACATCTGACCCGACCTATGACCCGACCTGACATGACAGCTGACCTGACCTCACTGTGCGTGACATGCAGGGGGCCACTTGTCATCTGATCTGACCTGACCTCTGTCTGTGTATGACCTGGAAGGAAACACGACTGCTATCTGACATCTGGTCCGACCCCTGGCATGACATCTGACCTGACCTCACTGTGCGTGTCGTGACATGCTGGGGACGCTGTTTGCCATCTGACCTCTGACATGACACCTGTCTGCGAGTGGCTTGCAGGGAGACACGGCTGCCGTCTGACCTCTGATCTGACCTCTGCCTGTGTGACCCAAGGGGAGAAATGGCTGCTGTTTGACCTCTCACATGCCTGAACTCTGTGTAGCGGTGTCGCCCCCCTCCCCCCCCCCCCCCCCCCCCGGGGGCAGATTAGCAGGATTTTAACAGCCCAATGAAAGTGAGGTAGAGAGGGGGAACACCTGCCTGCCCCCCCCCCCCCCCCGTCTCACAATATTGTGGCAGCGCCCTTGCATCTGTGTCTTGTGTGCCCTGCTTGGAAACACAGCTGCTGCCTGATCTTTGACCTGACTTCTGACCCGACCTCTGCCATGACATCTGACTCGACCTCTTGACATGACATCTGACCCGACCTCTGACATGACATCTGACCTAACCTCACTCTGTGCGTGACCTGCAGGGGGACGCTGTTTCACATCTGACCTGACCTCTGTCTGTGTGTGTCCTGGTAGGAGACGCAACTGCTGTCTGACCGCCGCGCTTGTCTTACCTCTGGCATGACAGCTGACCTGACCTCACTATGTGCGTGACATACAAGGGAACGATTTTTGCCATCTGACCTCTGACCTGACCTCTGTCTGTGTGTGACCTGGAAGGAGACACGACTGCTGTCTGACATCTGGTCCGACCTCTGACATAACATCTGACCTGACCTTACTGTGCGTGTCGTGACATGCAGGGGGACGCTGTTTGCCATCTGACCTCTGACCTGACCTCTATCTGTGAGTGGCTTGCACACAGCTGCCGTCTGACCTGATCTGACCTCTGCCTGTGTGACCCAAGGGGAGAAATGGCTGCTGTTTGACCTGACATGCCTGAACTCTGTGCAGGGACGTCGCCCACCGGGGGGGGGGGGGGGGTGCCCCCAAATTAGTAGGATTTGAAAAGCCCAATGAAAGTGAGGTAGAGAGGGAGAACACCTGCCTGCCCCCCCCCCCCCCGTCTCAAAATATTGTGGCAGCGCCCTTGCATCTGTATCTTGTGTGTGCCCTGCTTGGAGACACAGCTGCTGCATGATCTCTGGACTGATATTTGTCCTGACCTCCGGGTTGACCTCTGACCTGACTTCTGACCCGACCTCTGACATAACATCTGACCCGACCTCTGCCATGACATCTGACCCGACCTCTGACATGACATCTGACCCGACCTCTGACCCGACCTCTGCAATGACATCGGACCCGACCTCTGACATGACATCTGACCCGACCTCTGCCATGACATCTGACCCGACCTCTGCCATGACATCTGACCCGACCTCTGACATGACATCTGACCCGACCTCTGACATGCCATCTGACCCGACCTCTGACATGCCATCTAACCTAACCTCACTCTGTGCGTGACCTGCAGGGGGACGCTGTTTGACATCTGACCTGACCTCTGTCTGTGTGTGACCCGGTAGGAGACGCGACTGCTGTCTGACCGCCGCGCTCGTCTTACCTCTGGCATGACATCTGACCTGACCTCACTCTGTACGTGACATACAAGGGGACGCTTTTTGCCATCTGACCTCTGACCTGACCTCTGTCTGTGTGTGACCTGGAAGGAGACACGGCTGCTGTCTGACATCTGGTCCGACCTCTGACATGACATCTGACCTGACCTCACCCTGTGCGTGACATGCAGGGGACGCTGTTTGCCATCTGACCTCTGACCTGACCTCTATCTGTGAGTGGCTTGCAGGGAGACACAGCTGCCGTCTGACCTGATCTGACCTCTGCCTGTGTGACCCAAGGGGAGAAATGGTTGGTTTGACCCGACATGCCTGAACTCTGTGCAGGGGTATCGCCCTCGGGGGGGGGGGGGGGGGGGCAAATTAGCAGGATGTTAACAGCCCCATGAAAGTGAGGTAGAGAGGGAGAACACCTGCATGCCCCCCCCCCCCCCTCTCCTCCCCCGTCTCAAAATATTGTGGCAGCGCCCTTGCATCTGTATCTTGTGTGTGCCCTGCTTGGATACACAGCTGCTGCATGATCTCTGGCCTGATATTTGACCTGACCTCCGGGTTGACCTCTGACCTGACTTCTGACCCGACCTCTGACATAACATCTGACCCGACCTCTGACATGACATCTGACCCGACCTCTGCCATGACATCTGACCCGACCTCTGACATGAAATCTGACCCGACCTCTGACATGACATCTGACCCGACCTCTGCGATGACATCTGACCCGACCTCTGACATTACATCTGAAAAACCTCTGACATGAAATATGACCCGACCTCTGCCATGACATCTGAACCGACCTCTGACATGACATCTGACCTAACCTCACTCTGTGCGTGACCTGCAGGAGGACGCTGTTTGACATCTGACCTGACCTCTGTCTGTGTGTGACCTGGTAGGAGACGCGACTGCTGTCTGACCGCCGCGCTGGTGTGACCTCTGGCATGACATCTGACCTGACCTCACTCTGTGTGTGACATACAAGGGGACGCTTTTTGCCATCTGACCTTTGACCTAACCTCTGTCTGTGTGTGACCTGGTAGGAGACGCGACTGCTGTCTGACCGCTGCGCTGGTGTGACCTCTGGCATGACATCTGACCTGACCTCACTCTGTGTGTGACATACAAGGGGACGCTTTTTGCCATCTGACCTGACCTCTGTCTGTGAGTGGCTTGCAGGGAGACACAGCTGCCGTCTGACCTGATCTGACCTCTGCCTGTGTGACCCAAGGGGAGAAAAGGCTGCTGTTTGACCTGACATGCCTGAACTCTGTGCAGGGGCGTCGCCCACCGGGGGGGGGGGGGGGGGCAAATTAGCAGAATTTTAACAGCCCCATGAAAATGAGGTAGAGAGGGAGAACACCTACCTGCCCCCCCCCCCCCCCCCCGTCTCAAAATATTGTGGCAGCGCCCTTGCATCTGTGTATCTTGTGTGTGCCCTGCTTGGAGACACAGCTGCTGCATGATCTCTGGCGTGATACTTGACCTGACCTCCGGGTTGACCTCTGACCTGACTTCTGACCCGACCTCTGACATAACATCTGACCCGACCTCTGACATGACATCTGACCTGACCCCACTCTGTGCGTGGCCTGCAGGGGGACGCTGTTTGACATTTGGCCTGACCTCTGTCTGTGCGTGACCTGGTAGGAGACGCGACTGCTGTCTGACCGCTGGTCCGACCTCTGGCATGAAATCTGATCCGACCTCTGACATGACATCTGACCTGACCTCACTCTGTGCGTGACCTGCAGGGGACGCTGTTTGACATCTGACATGACCTCTGTTTGTTACCTGGTAGCAGACGCGACTGCTGTCTGACCGCTGGTCTGACCTCCGGCATGACATCTGACATGTCCTGTGTCTGTATGTCTCTATATGACCTGCAGGCATACACATTTACTGTCTGACTTCTGACCTGACCTCGGTATGTGGCTGTAGTTAGGCACAACTTCTGACCTCTGACTTATATCGCACAGTTGATATTAACATGGAGTACTTGTTCGTTTGTTGTACATTTCTAAGGTGCGGAGGAAAGGTGAAATGGTGACATCATTTGCTGTGGAGAATGGAATTGGTCATGTTTGGTATTGTTATTGTTAAGTTGCTATTGCTTTTACTAAAATGTAAAATGTATGAATGGCTCATCCGTTGACTTTGTTGTTTCATAATACAGCCAGAACAAGTAAGCATGGTTTTTCTCGGTGTTTGAACCAGGACTTAGTGACTGAGCCTCTGATCTAGTTCTAAGACCGCTGTAGCTGAGTTGTGACGCTGATATGTGATGTCCTACTAGACAGTCAGTCAATCGAACGGGACGTTGACGCTACATGTGGTAGTACTAAACATTATAAAAGAGAAGAAACGATTCATGAAACCATTTATTCAGAAAACCTCTCATGTTTGATTGTAAGCATTATTTAATGAAGCTTGTAACTTAAATCAACGGTAAAGGCGTAAAGGCTGCGTAAAACCATGTATTCATCGTAACAATCATTTTGAACGATAAACAAAGACTCGCCCGGCTGTCGTGACATTCCCGGCTGGGTGAGTCACCCTGCAGATACCACCGATGTTCCATTACAGCTTCTCAGTACGCCCTCCCGCCAACGAGTTCGGAACAACCGCGCAGACAACACAAGGAAGCCTGAAGGCAGTGAATACTGAACACAATATAAGATTAGCACTGTTCTGGGACAAAAAATAGCAACCCACCACAATGGAGAATGAAGACAGAAATCTCCCACAAATACACAGTAACATTGTTCTTTGCTACTGGTGTCTTAAACGAGGAAAGTACACCTTTGTTGAAATATTGCTTTCCCATTTTCACAAAAAGGGGAAAAAATATCACCAGAAATGGGGAAAATCGCCCCCTCCCATTCCAATGTCAATTATATTAAATTATATATTGAAGATGTCCATTTTTTTTAATATTCACTTCATGTAAGTGCCCACCTATTGCAATACAAAGACCATAGGGCATAGACACATGCTGTTGAAATGCATCTAAATCAGCGTTATCAGCTTTACAGCTTTCCATAAACTTGCACTCCTCTTCTTAGTTAGTCATCCAAGAGTCATCTTTCCTCACTGCTTATATGTTTTCTATACAATCACAGCTCTATGATACCAGTAACACTGCAGCCAAGGCCATTGCAGCCATCACCCGAAACTTGTGCAATATGTACCTACATGTATTGAATAGGTGGTGGAGTAGTGTGATTGTATGCCAAGTTGTACTGACAATATGTATTGTCAATATAAGCAGACTGGTTATTGATTCAACTTTTTTAATGATTCAATCACAATTCATTTCATCTTTGGGACCTGAATTATTAAATCACCATTTGATTCATGTTTTTTTTAGAATCGTTTTTTTTCATATTCAAAGAATAAAAAAAATATGTTGATTGATTCACATTCGCTTCAACATTTAAATATATATGACATTTAAGTTATATCAACATTTAAATATATACACGACTGAGGGAGAGAATCTTGCTAAGGAGCTCAGTATCGTTTGGATCAGTGAGGCCATGTGGCCTTTCTAAATTCTGCACGTTTATAAGTATAAGTAAGTATAAGTATTAAATATATATGTTGAATTTGTCAAATCAATAGAAATGGAAACATACCTACATGTGTGTGGTCATTAAACCATTGTTACACCAACAATATCAGATTGGCCATTATTGCCTTATATTGACAATTTATATTGAAAATAACTTACATTTACATTGCCAATTTAGGTATGTGTAAATCCATTAACATAAATCACACATGTTCCTCACTTAACTTATTTGCCTTTTAAAGTTAAAAACACTCATCACTTTTTAGCTGGTACCATGGACGCAGGCTAACACCATTGGTAGCTGTTGGTAGGGTGAACTGCTGTAACCTCGGACACATCATAACCTTGGACTTTGTATGCCATCAGAATATTAACAATACGGACACACTGTGCGCCAGTAGCCCCTATACTCTGATAGCATGACAAGCCTGAGGTAAGACATGTCTGAAGATTGGGCTTTTACCATACCTACAGTGTTATAGGTACCAACTTGCAGTAAATATCTGGTAGCTAATTCCCATTCTCATAGAAGTATAATTACATTTTGTTCACACAATTGATATTTTTAACAAAGGTAGGTTTAGCATGTATTGATGTCTTACTTATTATAAATTGAAATAAGTATTAACCCGCGCCGTGCCGGGGGGGGGGGGGGGCGTTTAGACGCCCCCCCCCCCCTCCGTTTTTTTGCCAATAGCTAAAAAAACATTGCAGCCAGGTAGCTGAAATTTTCAGTACCTGTCCGCTGAACATTTTTACAACTTTTGTGAAACCAAAAGTTTCAGGTCTTATCAGGTCAGGTCACCAGGTCAGGTCACGTGACCCAACCTCAGAAAACGTTTGTGGTCGTGTTACGTCTACAGTTTCCGGGTGATCACTTTTAAACTTTTAGAGTTTGATAAGGATATCATTACCTACAATTTGCGTATCTCGGATTTTTTTCTTCGGTGACCTAAGGTCTGATCGATCACGTGACCTTCCCCTTTATAAGTCAATGGGGAAATATTGAAATGCTTTGCTTTCCATGTAAACGCATCCAATCAACGTTTTTTCTTCAGGATCATGTGGTAATAGACCATTCCTCATTACCCAGATACTATTTTGGTTTATTTGACCCCCCACAAGGTCATCCGATGTCACATGAGGTCACATACACTTTTTTGCCAATAACTTTTGATCGAAGAGAGATAGAAACTTGAAGAAGGCACGAATGTGAGTTTCTCGTCAAGACGCATCGACTCATATGCAACATGACCCACCGTGACCGACTTGGTCACCATGCGACCTTCACCTGAGGTCAAATTTTTTAATTGACTTTCCAAGGTCAAGATGTATATTTTTCGATGCGCCTTGCCGATGGAAACACGATGGAGCCACAATCAATGCTCTATCTTGAATAGCAAAAAAGTTATTGGCGAAAAACTTTTTCCAAGATAACAGCCATTTTGACCTTTGATGACCTCTGGAACCTCAACTATTGAGCTGAACTCAAATCTGACGGTAAAACGTTACTGGAGCGTTTCAAGAGCTATCTATTGCTTTTTTCGGTTTCGTCCTAGCTATCATAGTTCCCGAGATATCGTGGGATTTCAGGATCAAGTTACCTAAAACGGGAAAATTTGACCTATGATGACCTCTGGTGACCTCAATAATAACCTGAGCGAAAAAATGACTGAAGTAGTTTCTAAATCATTTTTGACGAGCTTTCCAACGCTGTTTTTCGTTTTGCGCTACGTTGCCTAGGAGCAGAGTTAGAAGGGGGGGGCGTCGAAACGCCCCCCCCCCCCCGGCACGGCGAAGGTGGCGCCGAGCACCGGCACGGCGCGGGTTAACTGCGCATAGGTGGTAGGTACCTACCTAGTACCTACCACAAAAATAAGAAAAATGGAATTAAATTGAATTACAGGCCCCTAGAATTGCTTTGGAGCTGGTGTGCGGAGTGGAAAACTCTGACTAAAATAAGTATAAAGAGTGGAAAATTAAACCAAAAAGCATATGTACCAGGCTTTATCACCCAATTACCTGCTCACCAAAATTAGTTATTACCTATGCCAATTTTTACCTGTCTTTTGGTCCACAGGCTGTCCCTATCATTACATCCATAAATCAGTATCAGGTTTCCAATTATCCAATACATTTTAAAATAAGGAGTGGGAAATTCACAGTAAAACTCAGGTAAAAGAGTGGAAAAATAGTATCCATAGGGTGTCATTTTCCACCCAAATTTCCCAATGCTAGGACACTGAATTAAAATGTATCTAAATCGGCCTTTTTACAGTTTTCAATAAACTTACACAGCTTTCTGTAGTCAAAGAGGTCAATATCTCACTTTAGTATTTACAAAATCATTACTTTTGATACAACAGGAGCTATACGATCCCAGATAAACTGCAACCACCAGCACCAACCCCAAACCCAAGGTGATATATCCCCAAACCCAATGCGATATATATAACCCAAACCCACGCAAGCGCACGTATTGAATAGGCGGAACGTATTTTATCTACCGTGGCCTGGGCGAAACGATCGGACTGTATTTTGTCTTAGGTGCGTCGTTCACGTAACAATTTGTTACCTCTGATTACCTTCACCGTAGTGGGGATCGTTTTTCGATATCGAAACGAAAAATAAGTAAAAACAATATAAGTGAAAATTCAACTAAAGGGGCTCCAGATGTAAATTTCGTTGTATCCAACCATCACAATAATAGCTACTTATCGTAGGAAAAATAATTTTGACAGTTCAAAGCAGTAGGCACACTCCCTTTAAGTGTATTACATGTATGGTATCCCGTTGTTTGTTCATCGAAAAATGAGGATACCGAAATCAGCTAAGGGTACTATAGCAAAAAGTCGTGTTCCAGCAGTTTGGTATCGTAAACAAATATAAGTTTATCTGCGGCATTGGGGGGTTTCCTCTCACGATCACTTCCAAGATAGCACCAATAGGATTATGTCTTATAAGGGGTTGAAAACAATGGAGAAGAACATTCTTTTCGATACTACCTGCATGTTTTGCGCCAGTTTTATGGATATATATATATATATATAATTTAGGGTGTGTCGTCCATCTCAAAATTATATTGGAATATGACAAAAAGTGGCGCTGATTATTAAGAAAATTAGATCTGAAGAGCTTTTCCCGCTAAGATCAATAATTGGTGAGCGTGAGTCGATTTACTAAGAGACCTTTTCCCAACCTGTCGATGGTGGCGCCACCTATATCGCCGATAGTTCCGAAGCATAGTATTACTGTTATATGATTCTGCAGCTGCTGTAAGCGATCATAAAAACATGTTTTAGGGTAGACTGATGCTAACAGATTGAGACTAACCTGAAAAAGCAAACCAAAGCTGTATTTACTCTATTTCCCAATCAGATGTGCAAAGGCAAAAAAAAACGTATCTCCACCTCATACACACGGAACACCGGCCGCCGGTCTAGCTCAGCTCGGCATTCGGCAGACTGAATTGGCAGGCGGTGATGACAAAATGGGCGAGGTTGTGGCGATGGAGCAGGATAGCCGGGTAATCCTCACGTGAAATGGTCGACAGCAGTCTTCGTCACGGGTCCACCATCCCCAGCCCGGCCCGACCCCAGGCCCATGAACACCAAGCCCAGGCACCTGAGCTTCAACATTCTCAGCCCCGGCCCGTCCCAGAGCCCCGGTGATTTCCTTAAAGTTGAGGCCAGCCCAGGCCCAGCCCAGCCCCGGCCCATGGCCGGTAGGGCCAGCCCGCCCGTGACGAACTCTGGTCGACAGGCTTCAGTTACCCCGATCGATGTAGGATATGAGAGGTTCTGTGGAAATCTTACAAGGTTAGCGTCTTCAAAGGAGAACAGTCTTTTATTTAAAGAAAGGAGCTATAACATTACCAATATATTGATTCGGGTGGACTAACAACGGAATGGGTGTCGAGACAGGACTTCGTCTTCACACTGTTGGAAAATATATTTTTTGTTTCATAGCGACTGATAACAAAGTTTAAGCAGTCGTAACTAAATACATAGCAATTTCGTTTTTTAGATCAATTTACTGTAATGTACAACTGAGTCAATAATCGGTACCATGCATTGCATATAAAGGGCGCATGTCCTGCGTCGAGTTGATGGCCGGAGGATGCGTCGGTGCTTCAGCCTCGCCGTGACGATGGCCGTGCCTCGATTCCTCGCCAGCACCGAAGAACAGGCTTCCGTCACCATCCTGACGGTCCTCTCCACAGCCTGGGTGTGTACCGGGTACGGCGGGACAGCAGCTGGGGCTTTCAGGATGTCCTGCAGGTCTTTGTCGCTGAGATCTCGTAGGACCGGTGGCTGCGTCACCTCCGCTGAGCTCCAGTCGATGAGGTCGGCGTACCCTTCAGCTCGAAGTTGACGTCAGGAAGTTTGAAGCTCTTGACGTCTTGCGTCTCTTGTAGACGCCGCAGCACGGATGTGACAGACCGCCTTCTCCCGGGTCCCCTGGTTGCCAATCAGCGACCATGGCGAGCAGCAGCTGTTCGGGATGGGCCCAGTACCCGTTCCTTTGCACTACCGCGCCGGTCGCATGATGGTGCCCACACACCTCCAAATCCGCCACAGCAGCAAAAGTTCTCAAAGTGTTTCTGAGTGTGGCGCCATCTGCATGGAATTAATTCAATGTCAGGATTATCTCAGGAGATCATCCACTGTTCTCAACAGGTGACTGCTAAAACATCCCGCGGGGTTCGATCCTCGATCGCGACAGACTTTTCTTATTCGTTGACTACCTGATGGTCTCAGAGACATAAAATTGTCAGCTGGAGACATATTTACTCTCAACAACCAACGCGGAGACCATGTAGATGTATCAGGGCGAGACCATCCACTGAAAGGTCTCGAATGGAAACCGTGCAGGTTTCTCAGGGAAGAGCATTCAGCAAAAGTTCTCAAAAGTGTTTCTGAGTGTATAGGGTCCGTGTTATGTAGCAAGGCGAAGCACACCTACAAAACAACAGGAGAGCAACGTGATCTACCAAATGGAATGCTCCTTCCAAGTAGAAGGTGAACCGGTTGTCTACATAGGCGAAACGGACCGAGAGCTGGGTACAAGAGTTCAAGAGCACCGAGACAGTTGGACAGGATTGGTCCGCTCGAAGGCCAAAACTTCAGCGTTTAGCACTCACCGTACCTGCACTCCAGCTTTCGGCGACACCCAAGATACTTAACCGTGCACAAACCACCAGATGCGACTTCTGCTAGAATCTGCCTGCATCCGGACAGTGGGACGACGTGAAGTCGTCCTGACCTCTCCAAACGACGCGAATGTGAACAGGAACTCAGGCGCTCTGTTACAGGATCGTTGGCTGCCGATTATACGACGTTTTTGTAAAGAAGGATAGTGGTTACATCTGTCACGTATTTAACCCTATTTGTAACAGGCTCCTGGCTACCCCTATTTGTAACAGGGGGCGGATTCCGCCCCCCCCCCCCCCCCCCCCGAGATCTCGAGATCTACCCGTCCGATTTTCAAAAATGAAACGGGCGTTTGGTTGCCCTCAACACGATCTACATTATAAATAATACAAAAATCTAAATTTTTGATAGGGGGGCAACAGGGGCAAAAACGCACAAATTGTTGTGGTATTTTGATCCAACATAGCTTCCATGTTTATCGACCGATTTTAACACAATTAATACGAATCGATAGAGATTGAATTGGGAATTGATATATAACAGTGGCGTTTGAAAATTCAGAAATCATAGGCGTGTGCAGGTCACTCAATATGGGGTGAAGTAAATGCGTAATAAAACCATTTTTTGATGTTTTTTAAATAAATGAAATGGTATGTGATTGTGACATTAGACAAAACAGTTAAAAATCATATTTTTTTGCCATAGGCGGTACCAGGTTAGTGAAAAAGGGGGGTAAATTGGGAAAAAAATATTAACCGCAGACAAGTTGCTACCAGCACTATAAATATGTTACTGATTGTAGATAGTTCCTTTTTGCATGTTGTACTTCATCATAGGCGTATCCAGG
>JAXIVJ010006003.1:67500-70040 GCA_036785665.1 Chirona hameri | reverse complement strand
CGGGCTTAAGTGGTGGGTTTTGGTGGCACTTTTTTGCAATTAGGCCAAAGCGCCTACCTACCTAATTAAGGACATTTTATCATAGTAACTGGCAGAAATTTAACACAATATTAAATTGGAACGCGATAGTTTGAGTTTGACGCGATACGCTTATTTACATGACATACATACAGACAACAGTTATTGGTACTGTTCAAGACCGATGATTGAATGAATATACTTTGTGATTTCCGGCGGAACATTACAGTGTTGCGAACAATTGTAGAATATTTCACATGCGGCTGTCTTTTCCCTGCAAACTCCATTCAATGTAGAACATAATAATAAAGCAAGGCGCATCCGATGTACATACCAAGATCTGAGCAGGACGATATTATTGGTCAAAAGAAGCCTGCTGGATGGAAGGCAAAATGTAATAAATGACAACTTACGATAAGTTAAGCTTCATTCTTCATTTGTATTTCAAACTGTTCATCTTTCATGCCAAGCATAAAGAACGGATCATTGGTACCCTTGTTAGACGGTGTGACTCCCCTGTAAGACGATGTTTCTCCCTGTTAACGCCCTACGGGAGTTTTTTCACCTTCGCCCTACGGGGGGCCTGACAGCCTCCCCCCTGTTAACTTCCAAACCAAGCAACTTAGATAAATGCAGTAAGAACCATTATGTTTCCTGTCATGAGAAGAATAGAACAGTATGCAATTTTGAGGTTTCTGGTCAACGGGTTACCTTCGAGGTCAAGTGAATGACCTCGGATTTACCACGTACAAAACAACGATTTTGCAATTCAGAAAAGCAAAAAATTATAAATTAATAAGTGCATATAAAAAGGCATGTTTCTAGACCAGTTTTGGCTCAGAAATACAGAAAAGGTAATTATTTGTTCGTATCTTGTAAAAAAATGTAACAAAAAGTTATTAAAAAAATGACGTCATCAGTTTCTTACACTTAGGGAGTGATCACTCAGTCAAAAATAAAGATATTGCTTTGAAATTTGGTATGGGTATGTTCCATGCTCAGTTCACTCACATGTATTCCGTTTTTTGGAACATAATTGCAAATTTCGATTTTGTGGGGGTTTTCCAAAAAAAATCAGTTTTTTTTCAATTTTAGGAGTCAAACCCCAAAATTGTGAAAATCCGAGATTTCCATTTTAAAGATAATTTTGAAGATATTTTAAAGAAAATCCCCACAATGCCATTTTGTATCTTTGGTGGATTTCACTTGCAATTTCCTTCAAAACTCGGTTTTCTACCATTTTTCAAATATTTATCGTTTTTCCAGCAACATGACGTCATCAAAACATGATTGTTTCCCAAACTACTCAACTAATTTCCATTAAATTTTACAGGTTACGTATAATTGTTGTAAACTCAGCTACCAAAAATTCCAGCAAGATGCGCCGCATGTTTAAAAAGTTATTCAAGGAAAACCTCAGGGGGGGGGGGGGGCTGTCAGGCCCCCCCCCGTAGGGCGAGGGTTAAGACTATATGCATCCTTGTACGAGGCGAGTCCCCCTCGCAAGACCCCGTGTACCATTAATAATTTATGAGAGTGTAAGACTGACCCTTGATAGATGTTATGTGCTGACTGTAGGACTGTATGTATCCTTATAAAAATGTATGCACGCTTATACGGCCATATGCATCTTTGTAAGACAATGTCTCGCTGGTAAAAAGAGTATGACCTGCTCGTAAGACCGTTGATCTACCCTTGTAAAACCGTACGCCCTGCTCTTAGGATCGTATATCCCGCTTGTCAGCCGTTGTCACACGCGTAAGACGCTGACCTTGTGGCTGCGGGCCGGAAGCTTGTAGCTCGGGCCGGAAACCTGACGCCGAGCCCGAGATGGAGACTGAGCCGTGCCTCTGGCCGCCGCCGGCGCCGGCGCCGTCGCTGGAGGAGCCGGTCGCGTTGCTCGTGTTGCCGATGTAGCCGCTGCTGCTGCGCGTGTAGCCGCTGGCGCTGCCGATGTAGCCGCTGGTGCTGCGCGTGTAGCCGCTGGTGCTGCTGGTGTTGGACGATAGGTGGTGCGGCCTCGGAGGAAAGCCACCTGCAGGCCATCAGTGGTGTTATTCCAGTACCTCTGGCATCACTGGCGCACAATCCAACGTGTTAAGCTGTTATACAGGAATACATTGTTATGGTCCAATGGTTGTGCTACAATGTGGCCTTATTGCCTTTTCGTCAGCTACTTACCGTATTAGCTGAACATGCAGTTTAAAATGTGTCCAATTAAACATAATATAGGGATATCCTAGCCGTTCTTTTATGTAAAACTGATTCAAGCTTCTTTACAAGGAAACATCAAACGCATCTCGCTTTTGTTTATCTGCGTTACATGAGGAGTTAGTCACCGTTGAAAGAAGCGCTATGAATGAAGAGGGGGGAGCAGTGGCTACCTTTGAGGACCAGCTCGACATGCTCGTGCAGGTGGTTCATCAGCCGGGAGCAGATGGGGTCGCCGGGGATGAAGCCCTCGTGTTCCACCATCCACTGCATGGCCTCCCGGAGGCACTCCCGATAGCCCTCTTCATAGC